>JAMPIV010001978.1:0-131303 GCA_024509875.1 Oreohelix idahoensis | reverse complement strand
CATACACTAAAAACACGCGTCTCGCGATATTAATGCACCCCCAACAAGCGTACAGGCCAGACGCAATACTATTTTTTTCAGATGGACAGTGATAAAAAAACACTACCCATATGAGGAGATTATATGAGAGTTAAATTTATTTTTTTGGGTTTTTTTTTAAAAAACCCTGAAAAATGCTTATTGGGAAACATGACATTATACTGGTTTACGTTTGAAATCCTGACAGTACAGCAGACACCCTAAAGTTTGGAAGTGAGGAAGTTGGTAACAGCACGACTATCCTAGAAGAAAAATACATATTTTGAACGCCGCCACTTAGCCCCATAAAACTTATATATTTGGGTTCCTTAGGACTTGCTGACAAAGAATATGTTAAGTGTTACGCAAATAGTCTAGGAATTAACAAGTTATAGCCAAAATAAAATGGTGGTGCTGGCAGACAACACCAAAATCAGAATCGCTCAGTGGCAGATTTTTAAACCACCATTGTACGGGAAATAGGTCCCCATGTTAAATCATATTTGATTGGATAGAAATAAATGTAAGGCTAAACACGATTAGTCGGACTATAAATACTATTTTTAGTTGTTAGGGGAGACGGATGGAAGGGTACTTTTTTCAAACGCTTGGGTAAACATGGCACGATTGGTTAGACCCGTCAATATAGTCACTTAGACGCGTCAGTTCAGCACCACATTTTCAAAAATACTTTCTAAAGCAACAGTGCGTTGAGAATCAGCTTATATATTTCTAAATAAAAGCCTGAGACAGAGGCAGGTCGGAATTTGTGCCATAATTTGTGCCATTATTCTTCACCAGTCAACGTATCTGTTTATTATTTCCATGAATTGTGGTAAGCTTGAAATATTTGATATCTTTTTAATGAAAATTGAATGTAAATTAATAATTTATGTCTGTATATGTGTGTGGTTCAGTAGAGAACCTGAGGCAAGGCCTATATAGTGCTCCAACCTGAACAGAAGATGTCGGAGAAAAGTAAAACTACATGGAATTACCAAATAGTACACTGACACCTATCCTATTGTATAGAAGGACTTACAGATGAAATTGCAGAGGCGTAGTAACCATTAGGGAGGAGAATACTGGTGTAAAATGTTTCAGATGAAGATAGCAGTTGGCCTACCGCTCTGAACTCAGTGTTTGTTATGTATTGTGCTCAGTGTAGAAATAGAGTATAAATTAGTTCTGAAGTAGGAGGTACAACCTTCTTGTTTCAGGGACTGTGGTCCTAAAGTTATTGAGCAGCACCTGGTCAGAGCTTTGCTGAATCCAGAGGCGGACAGCATACTCCTTGGTCCATATAGCAAACAGTGAGGTGTCTCCAGAACACAGGGGAGCAATCGAGCAGATGAGTCTTTTCCTGCCGCCATCACGAAAGATAAGCCTATGTGGCCAGCGGAGCTCAACATTATGTAACCCCATCTTAAACTGACATTGTATAAAAATAAGAGGGGAAATTAATTGTTTTAATGCCAGGAACTGAGAACATCTCCAATACTAGTTCCAACAGAAACAAACACTTGAAGTCATGATGACAAATACCAACATAGCTTGAAAAACAAAACCAGTATTACCTCATAGTACCACTACACAACTGACACACTTAGTATAATACTAAGAAAATATGTCACTACAAGATTCATATTTATAAATTATGTACATATAAATTGTGATTACATTTTATTATGATTCCTGGTTCACTGTGTAGTTGAATCAGGATCTCTATTAGTGAAAGTAATTAATACATATATATTTGAAAATTTACCAGTGACTCATTTAAGATAGTCTCATAGAGTGTTATATGTATGTGAGTGTCAAACTGTTGTCAAGTGTGGTGGAATAAATTAAATTGTTTATCTGTCTGTTATTGTTGTGACTTACACTTCATCATTTACAAAACCCTAGACATTCAACGTAGTCATCACAATATTCCAGAATAATTCTGACTGATGTATAAATATGTGGTAGCAAGTAAGGTCATCTGTAATACACTACACTTATTAGATACAGATACCTTCACAGCTGATCTCAGTCAGTACACTAAGTCCCCTATAAATATTTATAACATCCCATTTTACCACAATGTCCTGGAAGAAATCTCCTTAGGAAACACAGCCTTTTATCTATTTCATTAAACATTAGAACAGACACGCTGAATACTAATAATAAAACTAGATCACTAAAGCTAATCTGCTCTAAAATCAAACTCACGTGTCATGTCTTCGTTCTTCTGCTACCCACATAGGGCGCCTCGTTTCGTTTTCTCTTGTCTGGACTGATACTTAAAAAGGCCGCTGCTGGCCATCGCATTCTTTATATAGGCACTAGGCTAATCACTCGACTTTAGTGCGCTGCGCGTATTAATTTGGCCACTTAAATAACACTCGCGATTATTGCTCTAGAAGGCACGAAAACCCAAATATACACAACTAATTTGTAGGCTTTATTGTGGCCTTGTAATAAATCTTCTTGAAGATAATGTGGTAATCAGGCAGTGAACCACGGGGGCTATCGTAGTGACAAGCTGGCGCCGAGAACGACAGATCTCAAGATGGCGCTGTCACATTTCGTAAAAATAAAAAATATTTATGCACCGCCTCTCCGTAAAAAGCGTTAAGAAAGGAAATTCTTCAGTGTTCCATATGGACGATTCTGTGTTATGGAAGTGAGTGAGAACAATCCTAATCAAGACAGAAAATCCCGTGAGACCATAAAGCAGTGTTTACAGAAGAATGTTAGGAATACCATGAATAGTTTGTTGTTGTTGTTTAACTAGGGTTACTGAGCTTCTCGCTCTTTTGCTGCTAATATCAAGTTGAAGATTCCGAACTGTGCTGAGTTGAAGTCATGTGCTCCAGTTTCTCCTGCTTGGCTTGCATTTAAAGGATCGTCACATCTAATCCCAAACTAGAAATAATAGCATGTGGCATACTGTGCATTCCTCGCCATCCAAGGAGGCTCTCCAACTATGCAGAGCTAAAATACTCTGGGCTCTCCCAAGGAATTGTCACGCCCTGCACAGAGCCACTTTTCAGCACCCTCTGCCTATATCACTGGGTCCATAGTGAGATCCTCCTGCATGCAGTCAACCAGGTTAAAGTCAGAGAATTACGTCTGGTGCTCGAGAGACTTCTTCACGCTTAGTGGACAATGCTGAGTTCTCAAGTTTCACCACAAGGGGAATCCCTGGAAGTATGTGGATGATTTCAAGAGTCAATGAGGGTGTAATTAGCCTCAGACAGATCTTCACTTTCACATATGTAGATTGTAGCATTGTGCATAGCTGGTGGTCATATAAAGATGACTCCAGATACGCCTCCATGCATACCTTGAACAGGTAAAACGAGGATCTCCTGAAAGAAGCCAATCACAAAGTAAGTTATTACTCGCATTATAATTTTTTTTAATCCACTTTCTCTGGGCACGTTATGAGAAGAGGATTAGTGAGCTTTTAGTGTGACAACAGGAACGACTTAAGGAAACACAGAGGAGGACGATAATGATAGAAGGTCCTTGACAGCTTAACATAGTTTGGTTTGGTTTGGTCTGGTTTGGTTTGGTCTGGTTTGGTTTGGTTTGGTTTGGTCTGGTTTGGTTTGGTTTGGTTTTTAAGGACTATCTTCATTGCGCACGGACAACTCTATCAGTGCTCCGATCTTCTCCCTTTGATAACATAGCTTAACATAGCAGCACGGACAGAAGTGAACTAAAAATTGATAAACAGTTCCCAGGAGAGACTGTAGAATGAAAAATTAAAAAAAAATTATTACAAAAACACACAAATAGTACTACGTTTTACAAAGAGAAAGGACAAGAAAAACCTATGTTGCGACCACAAGGCCTTCGTCAGGGACAGACAAACAAGAGACAGGAGGGAAAGAAAGTGAGAATTAATTGGAGAAAATGAAACTATAGAAATAAGAGAAAAAATATTCCCTTACAGTTTTGTCACATGTTGGAGCAAAGATGGCTGCCACAAAACCTAGGAGAGAAAGTTGTTAAGAGATATGATCACCTAACCTAGATGGCACATTACCTGAAGACGAAGTTTAAATTATCAAGATTTTCACACGAAATTCAAAACAGCCTTACATTTATTCGGGTTGTTTTTCGGGCCTACCAACTTTTTAACTTTCACAGTGAAGAAGGTACAATTTGTAATTTTCTTCTGTTTTTATCACAAATAGAACCACATCATGAATCAATAACAATGGTGACCGCCGATGTGGTAGGGGCAGTAACAGCAACAACTACACAATAAAAGTTTGGTTAAGTTTGGTTTGGGTTTAAAGACTACCTTTATTGCACACGGACCAGGGAGCCGCGCTGGTGTAATGGTTACAACGTTGCGCTGGCGACCAGGTTTTCAAGGTTCAAGCCCGGGTGTCAGCATTTGAAGGAGTGTCAACGACCGGGATTTTGACTGAATAACCTGAACGGCTCCTGAGATAAACCCTCTGTGGATGGGAAGGAGCGAAGCTCCTGACCTGGTTGGAAAGTCCTCAGGTTCCCCAGCCTCGCAATGACATGTCATTGGGCCGAAGGGCTGAAAACCCGAGTGCCGCTGGTTAAGGGGGAAAAAAAATTGTACACGGACACAACTTATATCTCACAAGGAGAATCTCAGCAGAGTGCACGAACTCTGTAGCACCTGCAAGAATCCCAATGCATGTATAAATGAATCACACATTCTACAAATATTTTTATAGTGAGTAGGTTTCAAATTTTTAAATTTTGCCAGGGCAGCGGCCTTATGACCTACTCTTTACGAATACCAGCTGCCGTGGGATTTTTAATATACGCAACTTGCACGCGGGACTGTTGATCAGCACCTAAGTTGGAACTCACGTGTAAGTGCACTCACAAAGCTAACGGCACAAAAAGTTTACCAATTAGCCAAAATCAAACACTTCCTGGATGAGGGGGCAAGGAAAATGTTCTACACATCTCACATACAAACATACCTAGACTATTGTTCCACAATCTGGGATGATTGTTCCATATCCAACACAAAAAGGCTTCATTCACTTCAAAAACGTGCAGTGCGCCTAGTTGCATTATCTAATATACTGTATGGAGGGTCTGATGATCTAGTTTTTCATTTTAATATACCTTACTTCTTAATTGTAATCAGATACTGTAAATGTATGCTTTTATACTACTTATAATGTTGCATCGCCATTGAACTAATACCTTAAGTATGTTGGAGAATGTCTGGATACCTAGCAATAAAGATGAGTAAGAGGAAGGGCAAAATGCAAGACAGGCCTATATGTACGATTCTCATCTATCAGTCAATACCCTTTACCTCCCTAAGGAGCATAGGTCATAAAACTGGATCTCGTGTAGTGGAGGCGTCAACAATTCACTCCCTGTGGCAGTATCTGCTTGGGACTCAAAGTTGCCCACCTGTGAGAACATTTTCCGCATGCGCTGACAACACATGAAGTCCCAGCTAATTCAGCAGATTTCCAAAATGTCACGAGTTCTTATTATATGCCACCATTATCTGATTACGTTTCAAATTATGTCTTATTTACTGTATGAATGGTTTAGATTGTGTTTGTTAGTTTCTTTTTTATTTTTGTTTTTATAATGTTTTTTTTTTAAAGGTATTAATTTTTGTTAATTTAGTTTAATTAATAATCCCCCCCCCCCTTTAAATTTAATTATGTCTGGATGTTACAAATGTATGTTATTATTTTACCTCGAAAATGTTGTATGCTTAAATAATGCTAAAAATACATGTGCTATTGAAAGGATACGGTATGTAAGATGACAGAGAGAAGAAGGGCAGAATATAAGACGGGCCTGCGTGCCCAATTCTTAACCCTTTGAAAATAAAGTTCGTTCGTTCAAGACGCAAAGACAACGAGGAAAGTAACTGTTTACCCCACCTCATCTTGATGAACCTAAAAAAAGTCCCTGAGTCATTCAGTTGCACACCGTTTGAAAATTTCACGAGTTCTTATAACATACTTCTGAATATGTCTCAAATCACTAATTTACTGTACGAAGAATTCGATTTTTATGTCTTGTTGTTGTTGTTTTTTTTAATGTTTATTTTTATTTACTTTATTTTTAAATTCATTATTATTATTATTATTATTTATTTTATTTTATTTTATTTTTAAATTTTATTTTAAAAACGTACTTTAATTATGATGATTATTGCAAATGTAATATTACTTTTATAATGATAAATGCCTTAATTATGCTTAAAGTAAATGTGAGGATGAAAGGATATTGTATACATGACGAGAGAGAGAGAGGAAGGGCAGAATGTCAGACGAGCCTGTGTGCCCAATTCTTAACCCTTTGAAAATAAAGTTCGTTCGTTCGTTCGATCTCTTATTTTTTCACCCTTATCCGAGAAGGCTAGGCATCGGATCTCACTACCCAGGAGACCAGGGGGTAGTATGGCATCATCAGGACCACTGGTTCTGACAAAAATTACCTCAACCGAGAATCGAACCCGGTGCCTTTAGAATTCAAGGCGGACGCCATACCTCTTAGCTACTCCAACCCCCCCCCCCCACCCCCCCACCCCCCCCCCCCCCCCCCCCCCCCCCCCCATATTATAATAAAAGTAGAAATATAAATAAAACTGTCAGCAGCAGCAAAAAGAATAAAACTAACATTCTCATCATTACCCTGTAGGTCTATGTGCGACATTCTCATCTTTACCCTGTAGGTCTATGTGCGACATTCTCATCATTACCCTGTAGGTCTATGTGCGACATTCTCATCATTACCCTGTAGGTCTATGTGCGACATTCTCATCTTTACCCTGTAGGTCTATGTGCGGCATATTCTTCTATTTTGACCTTTCAACTCCCCAAGGAGCAAAGGCCTTCAACAAACTTATGCCAAGTTGTAATGTCCCGTGCCATCAGCTTAAGATGTTTCCCGTGCCATTCCTCATCCCCTTCTTGTCTGTCTCCAGTTGTCTTTTCTATGTGTTTTTTGGCCTTCCTCTACCTCTTATCCTGTGGCTTCCAGAACAATGACTGCCTTGTAAAGCTATCAACAGGTTTTCTCAATGTGTGTCCTATCCATATCCATCGTCTTCTCATTTCTTGTTACACTGACGCTTGTCTTGTTACACTGACGCTTGTCTTGTTAAACTGACGCTTGTCTTGTTACACTGACGCTTGTCTTGTTACACTGACGCTTGTCTTGTTACACTGACGCTTGTCTTGTTACACTGACGCTTGTCTTGTTATCAACTTAAGAAATGGCTACAACAACTATACAAGCCATATTCAAGTCCACATGGGACAGAGAACATCCAGGTTACATAAAAGATGATGCCCATCACTAGCTATCTAGGCGAGACCAGGTCATCATTTTTCCGCTTACGCAATGGTCACAATAGTTTAAGTATCATCTATATCACAAGTACAGGATTGGTCCAACAGATCTCTCCTCCTGTGGGACCAGCTCCGGTACAGCCGAACATTTTCTCCAGTCCTACCAAAATTACAGCAGTGAACGGAGTAGCATATGGCACCAACCCACTTCTCTCCAAGAAAAACTGTTTGGAGATATCAGGAACCTTGAGCTGACTACTGTCATTAATGTAAAAGTCTGAGGGCGAACAAAGAAGAAGTTATCAGTTTTGCGTTAGTGATCTTGTCATTCCGCTTCAAAAAATTTTTCTACGCAAGCATTCATTTTTGTCTCTCCATGTTTCAGAGCATACAATATTACTGACTTGATATTTAAATCGAACCTTCTGATTTTTGTGTTGGACTTGATTTCTTTAGATCTCCATATATTTCCCAGTGCAATGAAAGCTCCTCAAGCCTTTTGTATTCTTGTTTTGATATAATTGTCTGTCCCTCCAACTTTATCTTCATTTCTGCCAAGATATGTGTATGATTCTACATCTTGTAGTGGTGAGTCTTCCAGTACAATCTTATAATGTGCCTTCCACAAATTCATACCAAGTCTTCCTATGCCGGTGCCATAAAATCAATGTCTTTTTTTTCATGATATGTTTTTTGTTTGTTTGTTTGTTTGTTTTTTTTTTTTGCAGTCTCTCTTTATCTCTCTTAGATCGGAGATTCCAGAACAAGGACTGTCTTTACAATTCTATCAGCAAGGCTTTCTGAGTGGGCCCTACCCATCATCAGCGTCTTCATGTCATCTCTTAAACGTAACAACAATAACAAATGTAACAACAAGATCAACCATAAAATAACAGTGAAACAGATACAGTAACTAAAACAAAGAAATACTTTCGTCACAGGTGTTTACGTGAAGTTTAAACAGTTCTAGTTTGTCACCTGGCTGGAATAGGGTAGGGGAAAGGGGGGAAGGGGGGGGGGGTTAATGGTATTTTGTTTGTCACCTGGCTTAAATAGGTTCACCTACGTAGTTATCCAGACTGCCAATTATGCTATCTACAAAGCTGAGGACCGCTTTTTTTTTCTTTTCATCAAGACATTTTATCTTTAAGTTCCATCACTGATGAAATCAAAGAAGTCATTTTGTAGAATGTGCCGGGACCGATACAGACGGAATACAAAATCCACACATGTACTGGTTTTCTCCGCCATGTGAACACATTTTGACTCTCCTGAAGGTCAAGTGTGCAGGTGAATGTATGAAGCCCTCTCGAAAAGTTCCCCGCACACTTGAAGTTCTAATTCACTGAAAAGTCTAGTTTGGGGACGGCGATGAAGAAGCCGCAGCAACTAGTTCTGGTTTTTATTTTCTCTGTTTATCTTTAACTTCCATCTGTCACGTGTTTTATCATATCGTATTCTTATCATCGTCATCACTATTCAGCTCCCCAAGGAGCATAGGCCTTCAACAAACTCAAGCCAAGTACTCCTGTCCCTTCCCATCATCTCAAGGTCCGTGCCGTGTCTTCCCACCATTGTCATTTCTGTCTCCCTCCGCTTCTCTTACGATGAGGATTCCAGAATAAGGGCTACCTTGTTATGCTGTCAACAGGTTTCCCTATCCATCGCCAACATCTTCCTCTCATCTCTTGTTCCACTGCCAATTTTCTGAGTTTTGTCATCAGTTCCACGTCTTGTCACACTATTTCAATCCTTCTATTGTACGCAAGGTTCTTTTAAACTTAATAATTCATATTTTATCCAAAATTGATGAAGTTCGTTCAACGCAGGGAACGAGTGTTCTAAAAAATTGATACTCAATTACGACGTAAAAGTCACAGAACAATTTAAAACAAAAACAAGATTTAGGATTTCGCTTTTACTATTGTTACCTAATGCACTAAAAAGATTATTTAAAATTCAATTTCCCTTAAATATTATGCACAGAATAAGAATATTGGCCCCTTATCACTAATCAATAAAAAAATATAAATTGTCAAGAATTATTGATTAAACGAGAGCAGGCCATCCAATTCTATTTTGTGCAGTATAATGTATGGAAGATTTGTTTTCTGTTGTTGTTGTTGTTGGTTATTGTTTTATGCATGTTAGTAACAACAAAAGAAGTGGTTCATTAAAATGTGTCTTCCACTTTCTTGTGCAAGTGCGTCTGTCTGTGTGTGTGTGTGTGTGTGTGCGTGCGTGCGTGCGTGTGTGTGTGTGTGTGTGTGTGTGTGTGTGTGTGTGTGTGTGTGTGTGTGTGTGTGTGTGTGTGTGTGTGTGTGTGTGTGTGTGTGTTTGAAAATAGTCTTTAACCAACTTCGCCGTCAGAATTAAATTACTGTAAGGGAGGCAACTTCTAATTAAATAAAGGGAAGCTACTTGACTACATCTTGGCAAAGTTAAGTAGTACAAGTATTTGCATTTAAGCCGAAAAAGATAAGCAGTAGATTATTGTAAAATTTAATAGTAACATATTTTTATTTTAAAACAATTATGCTATTTTTTTTTTTTTGTTATAGAAATTAATTCAGTGTAAATTTTTTAAATAATATTAAATTTCAGTAATTTAACGTTCTTGTGGATTGTTATTAAATAAAAATTGCTAAGAAGATAAGTTAAAGATTGCAGCTGAAGAATAGTAAACATGTTTACCGCATGACGCACTTTAAGCAAACCTACAAATAAAAAACACAAGCAATATTTAAAACATTTTGAACACATTAAATAAAGAAAAAAGTGTAGGTAAACATCAGGTTCTCGGAGGCAGAAAGGATTATATCACTTGATAATAGAAGTAATAAGTATAGCGGAAATCGAGCCAGTACCAACTGAGCGGCACCAACACCAAGTGAAAGGGCAAAAAGCCTACTAAATATTTCTGTTAATTTTCTGTTATCTAGTGTCGTCCTTTTTTCTTTCTCACGAGTGCCTGCAACTGAACTATATTTATTTACTACTCATGGGCCATGTGATACCTGTACTACTTATTTGTAATATTATTTATATAAATATATTATATAATTTATATAAATTCTTAATTGGAGTTGATAACTTGGTTGATTGAAATTTGATGTTTGCGCCCGTATGACTCAATTTAAATATATTATTACAGAATTAAACACATCAATATTTTTGCTGAATTACCTTTGGTTGGGAGGCTGAACACGAGTCTGATGTCACGTAGTGACAAATATCCATCTCGCAGAAGTGAGTGGGGTATGCAAACTTTACAAAAACCAAGAAGATTCTTTTTTTTTTCTTTTTTTTTTTTTTTTTGGCCATCCTAAATAAAACCAGCGAGACTCCCTAATATAGTAGCCAAATCCTTCTATTTATCTCAATGCCAAGAGTAATTCTTCAACGAAGATTTTTCCTTTCATAAACTTATCTTTTACTACATGGCCAAATTCATGGTCCGCTACGGCAGAAAAAGGGAGCTAACTGCGAGAAAGAAAAATACTAAATTATGAACAACAATGATCTAGAAATGCTGAACAGAAAATGTAAAAGTTTAACAATTAATAATCTACTAGAAAAGTTAAATAAAAAACAAAAACAATTAATGCATTAATTGATTTAATCTCACCAAGGATAACAATAATGGTTTTCTTAAATGGATGCTTGCGTAAAACAGAAGGTTTGAAGTGGTATGACAAGATCACTAGTGTGGAATTGACGATAGGAACCAGACAAGTGCCAGTGGAACAAGAGATGAGAAGAAGACGCTGGCGACGGATAGGACACACATTGAGGGAACCTGTTGATAGCATTAGCAGGCAGTCCTTGTTCTGGGATCCCCAGTGTAAAAGATGTAGTGGATGACTGTTAAGGTCCAAAAGGGGAGTGATCCGTACTATGCTGATTATACAGTGTGAATTCAGGGTTGTGGCACTTGTTGGCTTGTTTAATTGTGAGTTGTTTAAACATTTATATGTTAGAAAACAGAGTGTACAGAAAGCGTGTGAGCGCTAGTCATTTAGTTATTCTGTACTGGTTTCGGCCGGCTGTGAATAGCTCACGGCTAGTCCGTGAACAGCCGAGTCCGGTGACTGTTTGGCGGGAGATGTGTGTTCCCGTGGCAGTCGGAGAGGAGTCTAAGTTTGGGGCGTTGACTGGAGTCAGCCCTGTGTCTTGTGTGTGTTCCCAGGATAGTGTACGGGAACGATGTTTGGCCATTTTTCGAGGTGTACCATTATTTGCCTATTTTAGGTGTGATTATCTGCAGATAAGAGAAGATAAGGTGTACTTTATGTTAAGGACATGTTCTGGGGGCCTTTGTGTCTACAGGCCGATGTTTTGAATCATATTTACCTCCCTGATAGATTTCTATTGTGTAGGAACGGCGCTAGGAGATGGTAAGACCATTGTTCCTTATGGAGGGAGAGTTTTTCTGGTGAATGTACTTTATTGAAGAGATTATAAGGCCAGGATTTGTGCAGGCCAGATGAATTGTAGACTGCAGAGCGGACAGTCTTTTGAGTATATATAGATTTAAGGATCCAGGAACAGATATCAGAGTTATTGAAGAGATTATAAGGCCAGGATTTGTGTAGTCCAGATTACTTGTAGACTGCAGAGCGGACAGTCTTTTGAGTATATATATATATATATATATATATATATATATATATATATATATATATATATATATATATATATATATATATATATATATATATATATATATATATATAAGCCTGTGTGGCGTTTTGATAATTGCAGAGTATGCAGTCGTTGAAGTATTCATATACAGTAGATTTAAGCCTGTGTGGCGTTTTGTAACTGCAGTATCAGCAGTCGTTCTGGTGGATTTACTGATGTAACATTAGAACTGCGATGTAAACAGGGTTTACATCATACTGAACAGCTGTGACATTCTGCGCAATTGATTATTATTGATTTTGTGTATGCTGATGTACCTGTGTAGTGTATCGTACCGGATTGATGTTGCTGTGTGAATAAATTATGTGCTGTCAATTGGAAATGAACACTAGTCTGATTCGTTGATCTATGCTTGACAGTATAGGGTGAGTGACTGTACCCTTCATACCACTCACTACAGACTTTATACACAGTGACTGTGGTGAAGTGGGATGTTATAAATATTTATAGGGGACTTAGTGTACTGACTGAGATCAGCTGTGAAGGTATCTATATCTAATAAGAGTAGTGTATTATAGATAACCTTACTTGCTGCCACATATATATATATCTCAGTCAGAATTATTCTGGAATAGTGTGATGACTACGTTGTATGTCTAGGGTATGTGTATGATGAAGTGTAAGTCATAACAACACAGACAGATAAACAATTTAATTTATTCCACCACACTTGATAACACTGTGACACTCACATACATATAACACTCTAAAGGATAACTTAAAGGAGTCACTGATAACTTTTCAAATAACAATATGTATTCATTGCTGTATGAATGAATATGTGTCCTGATTCAACTACAAAGGGAACCAGGAATCACAATCAATTTAAATTACAAGTTATATGTACAGAATTTATCAATATGAATATTGTAATGACATATATTATTAAAAGTATCCTATGTGTGTCAGTTGTGTAGTAGTAATATGAGGTAATACTGGTTTTGTTTTGTTCAAGCTCTGTTGGTATTTGTCATCATGACTTCAATAGTTTGTCTTTAGGGGAACTATTATTGGAGATGTTCTCAGTTCCTGATATTAACACAATTTAATTCCCCTCTTAATGTTATTTTTACAAGGTCATTTTAAGCTGGGGGTACATAATTTTGAGCTCAGCTGGCCACATCAGCTTATCTGGCGTGATGGCGGCAGGAACAGACTCCTCTGCTCGACTCTCCCCTCGGCTCTGGAGACACCTCACTGATAGCTAAATGGACCAAGGAGTATGCTGTCCGACTCTGGATTCAGCAAAGCTCTGACCAGGTGCTGCTCAATACCATCAAGACCACGGTCCCTGAAAACAAGAAGGATGTACCTTCTACTTCATAACTAATTGATACTCTAGTTCTACACAGAGCACAATACATCACAAACATTGAGTTCAGAGCGTTAGGCCAACTGTCAGCTTCATCTGAAATACTTTATACCAGCATTAACCTCCTTAATGGTTACTACGCCTCTGCAATTCCAGCATTATTTCTGTCTAATCAACAATCTAGGTGTCAGTGTACTGTTTGGCCATTCCATGCAGTTTTACTTCCCTCCGACACCTTCTGTTCAGGCTGGAGCATTATAGGCTTTACATCAGGTTTGCTACTGAACTACACATATATACAGGCATAAATTAACAATTCACATTCAATTTTCATTAAAAGATACTGAATGTTTCAAGCTTACCACAATTCATGGAAACAAACACAGATACGTTGATTAGCAATGAATTCTGGCACAATTACTGGCACAAATTCCCATCTGCTTATGTTCCAGGCTTTTATTTAGCAAAAATATGAGCTGGCTTCAACGCACTGTTGCTTTATCAAGCTTATTTGCACTAGTGGTCTCGAACTAACGCTTCTAAGTGAGTATATCAGCGAGTCTGGCCAATCGAGCCACGTTTCGACAAGGGTTTGAAAAAATTTTAACTTCCTACGTCTCCCCTAACAACCAGGATAGCATTTATAGCCCGACTAATCGTGTTTAGCCTTACATATCATTCCAGCCAATCAGTTCAAATGTAACTTGTGGCCCATTTCCCGTACAATGGTGGTGTAAAAAAAATCTACCACTGAGCGATTCTGATTTTGGGTGTTGTCTGACAGCACTATCATTTTATTTTGGCTATAACTTGTTAATTCCTAGACTATTTGCATAACGTTGTACATATTCTTTGTCAGCAAACCCTAAGGAACCCAAATATCCAAATTTAAAAGAGCTAAGTGGCTGCGTTCAAAATATGCAATTTCTAGGATAGTCGTGTAGTTGTTTTTTTTTTTTTTTTTATGTGAGAACCGCCACCTGTCCTGCTGTACTGTCAGACTAATGTCAGGATTTCGGACATAAAACAGTAGAATGTCAGGTTTCCCCAATAAGCGTTTTTCAGATTTTAAAACCTAACTCTGGGAAGGGTAGTGAATTTATCACTGTCCGTCTGAAAAAAAAGTTAGTGCATGTAGTCTTACACGCGTGATGGCAGCATTTGTGTATCGCGCGACGCGTGTTTAGTGTTCGGCTTTCTGCCTCTCCCTTCTCGCTATCCTTTAGTCCATCTGTCTTTTGTTTTTGGTAACATAGTGTAGAAAAAGACATGAATGGAATTTAAAATTTAGGTCAACTTGCATATTTCAAGGTTTTTCTTAGAAAGGCAGCACATTTTATTGTGTGTTTGGGAAACGCGTGTATGTTGCAGAAGGCCTTTAATATCAACGTGAAACGTTACAATTTGCCGACGAAGTAGAAAAGAAGGGGGGGATTTCGAGTACTGTCATTGTGACAGCACTGTTCTTTACCATTCTTCTTCCTTTATTTATTATATGTATTTATTAGGCTTTTTATTTACTTGATAATTTATATATGTGGATTAGAATATTCCACGACATCTCCCCTCTTAAAACAGACATTATATGTCAGTCCTTTATTCTATATACACATAGAGAAAAATATTATTAGTTCTGGGGTTTACGGTGATTCTCATCACACGGATGGCGGCTTAAAAAATCCGCTCCCAAATTTGTTTTTCCAGATATATACTCAATGCTAAAATTATATGGAGCCAAAAGTAAAGACCATCGGAGTAACCTGGAGTTCTCATGCCTAGCCTGTGCTAGAAACGATAAAGGTTTGTGGTCTGTTTGCAACTTAAAGGCCTTCCCATACAGATAAATATTGAATTTCTTTATTGCCCATATTACTGCAAGACATTCTTTTTCGCTAGTTGAGTAATTGATTTCGGCTTTATTCAATTTTCTGCTAGCATATGCCACTGGGCTTAATTCCCCATCCAATGCATCTGATTTCTGTAGTAGAGTTGCACCTAACCCAATATTACTTGCATCCGTCCTTACTATGAATTCTTGACTTAAGTCAGGTAATTTCAAAATAGGTTTACTTGTGAGCTTTTCCTTCAATTCTTGGTAAGCCATTTCACATTGTGGGGTCCATGTAATGCGATCTGGATGTCCTTTACGTGTCAAATCAGTTAACGGTGCACATATGGAATTAAAGTTCCTGATATACTTCTGGTAGAAACCACATAATGAGACAAAAGATCTCACGTCCTTCTTGGTTTGTGGTCTCGGGGCTTTCTTTAGTTTCTCTAAGTTCTTTGGGTCAGGGGTCATGTTTCCCTGATAAACTGTGTGTCCCAAAAATTCCAATTCTTTACATCCAACGCAACATTTGGTTGGTCGGGCTGTTAAATTTGCTTCCCCAAGTCGATCAAACAGCATGTTCAGAGAGTCAATGTGTTCCTCAAATGTTTCTGTTGCTATCAGGATATCATCCATGAAATTTGTTATACATGGATTATTCAGAGGGTCCAATAATTTTCTCATCATTCTAGAGAAGACACTAGGCGCATTCTTCAATCCAAATGGCAATCTATTAAACTCATAGTGTCCTTCTGAGGTACTAAAGGCTAGGTATGGTCTAACCTCAGGCTTTACTGGAATCTGATAGTATCCTTTACTCAAATCCACTTTTGAGAAATATTTAGCTTTATTTAGTCTGGCAAACAGCTGATTTGTATCCGGCAATGGATCCACCTGTCCTTCTGTAATAGCATTCAGTCTCCTGTAATCTATACAGAGTCTATGTTCTCCAGAGGGCTTCCTTAAGAGTACAACACCGGAACTATATGAGGATTCACTGTGTGAAATAATTCCCTCCTTCAATAGATAGTCTATCTCTTCCTTCAAAGCTTTCTCCTTAGCAAACGGAATCGAATATGGTTTCATACAGACAGGTGTGGGGGTCTATCAGTTTCATATCATATTCCAATAGGTTTGTATGCCCTGGTCGGTCTGTTAACACCTCTGCATGATTATTTAGAACCTGTTGCACTCTCTCTTTCTGAGTTTTCGTTAAATGTGTACTGATTTTTACCTGTGCTGCTGTCTCACAGGGGTGTAATGGATACTCAAATGATGAAAGTGGTTCCTTTTTCATCTCCATGGCGATGGACAAGGTCAACAAGTGTGTCTCCTCCTGATGTTCTCTTTCCAAATATTTCTTCAGGAGATTCACATGATAGATTTTTTTCTTTCCCCTTCTTATCTATCTTATAATTTGTTCTAGATACCTTCTCTAAAACTGTATATGGACCCTGCCATCCAATTTGTAACTTATTCTGACTCCCGGGCAAAAGAAGCAGTACTTTCTCTCCCACAGCCAAATTTCTGTCTTTCGCCTTCCTGTTATAATAGGCAGCATGTTTCTTCCTGGCTTGTTTTCAATTTTCATTGGCAAGTTTCCAGCCAGTTTTTAAACAAGTGGTCAGCTCATTCACATATTGGTATGAAGATGTAATGTTTTCCTCTGCCTTTTCATCAGTCCACGTTCTTAACAAAGCTACATATGGACCTTTAATTGTGTGGACCTATTTGTCCATGCACCGGTATGGTCTCTTCCACTCGAAGCTTTATAGTGATGATTTTTCCTCCCAGAATTATCATTCACAAAACGACCGCTACCAATTTTTCTTGTCTTGGGGCTTTCTCCCCACTTAAAATTCTTGATGAGAGATTTCCTCTCTACATCTTCTTCCTCCAGTTTGTTTAAGTCCGATTGAGGGATTGTCGGCTTATCCTGGGGTAAGACATCTTTTTGCACTCTCCGCATAGTGGCCATTGTAAAACAGTTAAGTGAAGCTTGTCCGTGAAAAGGGGCTTCCCATTCCATTTGGTCCACTTTATCAAATCTATTTTTCTTTTTATTATCAGGCCTAATTTTGCCCCGTGGCGTGTCCATGTCCTGATCCATGTTCCCACTTGTGGGTGTTCCCTCATGTGCTATGCTACACCTTTCTACAAAATTCTCAATGTCCCATCTTGCTTTGGGCCAATAATAATTGTGAGCCACCTTTTGAATGATGGTACCTATCTTCTCATGGTCCCCATCTGGTTTCACATGTAAGATCCTTATTAAGTCTGCCCTATATCTTTTAGGAAGTACCAGTTGTCCCTGACCTTTGGATCTAGCTCCAGTCTTCCTATACATCAACTTGTTTTTCATGTAAAAATCTCCCTTGCCTGGAGTTGTATGACAAGTTGACAATTTTCTGAAACAAGGCTTGAGTGTTTTATCCCCAGCCTGTGCCTTCCTCATCTCTTCTGGAGTGGTATCCAACATAATATCCTCCTCCTGTCTTGAGGTCGACCTGACCTGAAGGGTTGCCATATACACAGGTTTCCTTCTGCAACGGTCAGTGTCATGATTGTTCATCTTACAATTTTTACACCACCTTTTTCCTTGGTTGAAAGATTTTCTTTCATCATATTTCCTTTCATCGAATTGTGGGAATTTATTTTTATTTTCATACCGTGGCCTATCAAATTGGTGCTTACCTTTATTTTGATCCCTAGGATCAAATTTATTAAAGTTCTGTGGTGCCCTAAAGTTATCCACTTGTTTCTTTTTATTACCTGTTACCTCTGCTTGAGCTGCTTGATACCTTTCAGCAACATTTAGCAACTCACCCAGCCTCTCTGCACCTTGTTCCATGAGAAACTTTCTCAGGTCTGGAGCCATGGACTCTCTTAGTTGCTCTATAAGGACCATTTCCTTAAGATCTTGGGTTTTCCCCAGAGAAGTCCATTTCTCCAAGTATGTCTCTATTCGTGCAGAGAACTGGTGATAGGTTTCACCTGACAGTAGTTTAGCATTCCTAAATTTTTTTCCTATAGAATTCTGCATTCTTTTCATACCTTAACAAAAGAGCCTGCTTTAGCATGTCATAATTTTCCTGATCACCTCTGCTCATTTTAGCAAAAACTTCATAAGCTGCCCCACGAAGTCCTTGAGATAACTTTAAGCTCCACCTTTCTCTCTCTAACCCATACGTGGTAGCTAATAGTTCATACCTATTTAGGTAGCTCTCTATATCATCGTCTTTCTCAACAAAATGATCTAAATGAAAATTCATAGCTGAGGTTGAGGCTCCCTGGTTAGCAGTGGCCTCAGAGGCAAAGGGACTGGCACCATTTTCAGGAGCATGGCCTTGAAACTCAAACTCCCTTAGTCGTAACTCATGTTCCCTTTGTAATCTCTTCTCCTCCTTTTCTGCTTCCCTCTCTGCAGTCAATCTTCTTTCTTCTGCAGCTAATTTCTTCTCTTCTCTTTCTGCAGCTAATTTCTTCTCTTCTCTTTCTGCAGCCTGTCTTCTTTCCTCTGCTTCCAATGCTTTAGCCTCTTTGTCAGCCTCAATCTGCAACCTCTTAGTCTCAGCCTCAGCCTCAAATTGTAACTTCTTAATTTCCCTTTCAGCCTCTAACTTTCTTTCGGCTTCAAACCTTCTTTCTTCGCGTTCAATAAATTTGTCACATTCCGTAGTAACATAGGCAACCATAACTTGCCCATCTAATCCTAACTCTTTTGCAGTCTGAACAGCAGCAGATCGAAACTTGGCCAGGTCCGCCATTGTCTATCAGGTAAGTTTATACAATGTCTAACCAACAATTTAATCTCTAAATATATCTAATGGACAACACAGGCACCGTGAGCTCAACCTTATTTAATTCCACCCAAGGATACCTTTTAATTCTTATATTCCCTGAAGTGAATTACCCCCAATATTTATAATAGGGAAAGATTCAAAATCCCAAGAGCGAGACCCCAATATATGTGGTGAAGTGGGATGTTATAAATATTTATAGGGGACTTAGTGTACTGACTGAGATCAGCTGTGAAGGTATCTATATCTAATAAGAGTAGTGTATTATAGATAACCTTACTTGCTGCCACATATATATATATATCTGATGCGTGATGCCATATGATGATGGATGGTATCCGCATGTCTGGTTTTGTGTGGTGTGCAGATGTGTTCAGGCAAAACAATGTTCATACAAAAATAACAGGGCAATCCACATAGGACGTCAGTAAACTCACGACGTATAAAGTCAATGATTCTTGTAACAGCCGTTGACGTTTTTCTTCATTATTTATTGTGGACGCCACAGTGACAAAATGGTTACGCGAATATGTAGACACATCAAACAGTCATTATCACAGCAACATTCAATACAGCAATAGACGGTAGACAGCATTACAATGATGAGTCAGATGCATGTTATATTTCATAGTGCTGTAAATGTAGTCAGGTGAAAAACTCCATCCTTTTCTATAACAGCCAGGAGATAACCAGATGTATGAGATCGGTTCACTCTCCTTAGTTTGACTTCAGCAAGACAGACACGTCTGCCGAAGTATAAATAATGTCCTCAAAAATATCCTCTAGATAACAAAGGTTTTTCAAACCTAGTTCATTTAACAAAGTAGCAAGTAATGGTCCTTGGAACCTGCATCAACCGATGCAGCACAATACAGCGACATGTGAGCTAGGAAAACATCTCGGGACGACGACTTTCGAAGACAGGCTATGAACCAGAAATCGTTCACGACCAAAAATCGATAGAGTTAATGAAAATGTTAATTTACCTTGCCTTCAAGAAATACAGAAATATCACGCCTCCCGGCATGTGCAAATACACTAGAGGTATTATCCCGAATAAACGAAATATGTCTATCAGGTAAGAGGACTACAATCCCTGACAGAACAAAAAAATCGGAGATATATCTAATGGACAACACAGGCACCGTGAGCTCAACCTTATTTAATTCCACCCAAGGGTACCTTTTAATTCTTATATTCCCTGAAGTGAATTACCCCCAATATTTTTAATAGGGAAAGATTCAAAATCCCGGACGAGACCCCAATTATACTGTGGTGAACGGATGATAAATATTTATAAATGTACTGACTACCGAGAAAAGTGACTATAAATTTCAAGCAGTTGTTGCCCTTAGTGTTATTATAGATAAAACTTAAACTTGTTGCCAATTTATCATAACATATCTCAGTCAGAATTATTCTGGAATAGTGTGATGACTACGTTGTATGTCTAGGGTATGTGTATGATGAAGTGTAAGTCATAACAACAACAGACAGATAAACAATTTAATTTATTCCACCACACTTGACAACACTGTGACACTCACATACATATAACACTCTAAAGGATATCTTAAAGGAGTCACTGATAACTTTTCAAATAACAATATGTATTCATTGCTGGCATGAATGAATATGTGTCCTGATTCAACTACAAAGGGAACCAGGAATCACAATCAATTTAAATTACAAGTTATATGTACAGAATTTATCAATATGAATATTGTAGTGACATATATTATTAAAAGTATCCTATGTGTGTCAGTTGTGTAGTAGTAATATGAGGTAATACTGGTTTTGTTTTGTTCAAGCTCTGTTGGTATTTGTCATCATGACTTCAATAGTTTGTCTTTAGGGGAACTATTATTGGAGATGTTCTCAGTTCCTGATATTAACACAATTTAATTCCCCTCTTAATGTTATTTTTACAAGGTCATTTTAAGCTGGGGGTACATAATTTTGAGCTCAGCTGGCCACATCAGCTTATCTGGCGTGATGGCGGCAGGAACAGACTCCTCTGCTCGACTCTCCCCTCGGCTCTGGAGACACCTCACTGATAGCTAAATGGACCAAGGAGTATGCTGTCCGACTCTGGATTCAGCAAAGCTCTGACCAGGTGCTGCTCAATACCATCAAGACCACGGTCCCTGAAAACAAGAAGGATGTACCTTCTACTTCATAACTAATTGATACTCTAGTTCTACACAGAGCACAATACATCACAAACATTGAGTTCAGAGCGTTAGGCCAACTGTCAGCTTCATCTGAAATACTTTATACCAGCATTAACCTCCTTAATGGTTACTACGCCTCTGCAATTCCAGCATTATTTCTGTCTAATCAACAATCTAGGTGTCAGTGTACTGTTTGGCCATTCCATGCAGTTTTACTTTCCTCCGACACCTTCTGTTCAGGCTGGAGCATTATAGGCTTTACATCATGTTTGCTACTGAACTACACATATATACAGGCATAAATTAACAATTCACATTCAATTTTCATTAAAAGATACTGAATGTTTCAAGCTTACCACAATTCATGGAAACAAACAGAGATACGTTGATTAGCAATGAATTCTGGCACAATTACTGGCACAAATTCCCATCTGCTTATGTTCCAGGCTTTTATTTAGCAAAAATATGAGCTGGCTTCAACGCACTGTTGCTTTATCAAGCTTATTTGCACTAGTGGTCTCGAACTAACGCTTCTAAGTGAGTATATCAGCGAGTCTGGCCAATCGAGCCACGTTTCGACAAGGGTTTGAAAAAATTTTAACTTCCTACGTCTCCCCTAACAACCAGGATAGCATTTATAGCCCGACTAATCGTGTTTAGCCTTACATATCATTCCAGCCAATCAGTTCAAATGTAACTTGTGGCCCATTTCCCGTACAATGGTGGTGTAAAAAAAATCTACCACTGAGCGATTCTGATTTTGGGTGTTGTCTGACAGCACTATCATTTTATTTTGGCTATAACTTGTTAATTCCTAGACTATTTGCATAACGTTGTACATATTCTTTGTCAGCAAACCCTAAGGAACCCAAATATCCAAATTTAAAAGAGCTAAGTGGCTGCGTTCAAAATATGCAATTTCTAGGATAGTCGTGTAGTTGTTTTTTTATTTTTTTATGTGAGAACCGCCACCTGTCCTGCTGTACTGTCAGACTAATGTCAGGATTTCGGACATAAAACAGTAGAATGTCAGGTTTCCCCAATAAGCGTTTTTCAGATTTTAAAACCTAACTCTGGGAAGGGTAGTGAATTTATCACTGTCCGTCTGAAAAAAGAATTAGTGCATGTAGTCTTACACGCGTGATGGCAGCATTTGTGTATCGCGCGACGCGTGTTTAGTGTTCGGCTTTCTGCCTCTCCCTTCTCGCTATCCTTTAGTCCATCTGTCTTTTGTTTTTGGTAACATAGTGTAGAAAAAGACATGAATGGAATTTAAAATTTAGGTCAACTTGCATATTTCAAGGTTTTTCTTAGAAAGGCAGCACATTTTATTGTGTGTTTGGGAAACGCGTGTATGTTGCAGAAGGCCTTTAATATCAACGTGAAACGTTACAATTTACCGACGAAGTAGAAAAGAAGGGGGATTTCGAGTACTGTCATTGTGACTCACTTCAAGAGAGATATACTTTACCAAATATACATTAACAGTACCAATTACCCTGGGATAGACTTTATAACCATTTGTTGCCAACCGTACATTATCAATGACACACACAAAAACTCGCGGAGAAGATAACTGGAGGCAGAGATGAAGCGGACGAGGAAGACCTTGAGCCAATGGCACCAGACAGGAAGACGTGGCATTAGTTTGTTGAAGGGCAATGCTCTTTTACTTCAAATGTGATGAAGAAATAGAAGAGTAATATACTAGAAAAGATAAATAAAGAACAAAGAATTAATACATAAATGGATTTAATCCCACAAATGACAAAACACTTTTGGATGTAATACAAAACCTTCAGGGCATTTAAATAGCCAACTTGTATCACGAGACATTCGTTAAGAGAATGCACCAAGATCGCAAGGTTAGAATCTGTAACTAAAGACAAAGGAATCAGTTGACCTGTCACTAGATAAGAAGGCCAGTGATGTTTGTATTGCTAATTGTGTTTGTACATAACTGTTGACATTTTTATTATATTTGATGATGGAATCAGCTGACATAAGACAGTGCTCGTATCCAGGAATTATACTTGATGATAGGTCACAGCAACTGGGTCTGAAAATATACAGGAAAAAGACAACGATTGATTGTGAGAATAATTGCAGCAAATGACATATTGCCCTTAAAAAACACTTGATTATGATTATATCTATACCTTGGCAAAATATATTGCACAAATTGAAAAAACAGGCAATTATATTAAAAAAAGAGAGTATACAAGACAAGAGAAGCTGTCGTTGCGTTGTAAAAAATATGGAGATTAAAAGTAATCAAGTACAACACGAAAATCAGAATCTTGAACTCAAATGTCAAGAAAGTCCTATGGTGAAGAGTAAAACAAGAAGAAGAAGATACATACTTTTATCAATGTGTAGCAGCGTACAGTATCAGGATTGAAGTGGTATGACCAGATCACTAATGTAGAACTGATGACTAGATCACTAATGTAGAACTGATGACTAGATCACTAATGTAGACCTGATGACTAGATCACTAATGTAGAACTGATGACTAGATCACTAATGTAGAACTGATGACTAGATCACTAATGTAGAACTGATGACCAGATCACTAATGTAGAACTGATGACTAGATCACTAATGTAGAACTGATGACCAGATCACTAATGTAGAACTGATGACTAGATCACTAATGTAGAACTGATGACTAGATCACTAATGTAGAACTGATGACTAGATCACTAATGTAGAACTGATGACCAGATCACTAATGTAGAACTGATGACTAGATCACTAATGTAGAACTGATGACTAGAACCACATTACTCCCAGCAGAGACGGAGATGAGAAGAAGACGCCGGCAGTGGATAGTACACACTGAGAAAATCTGTTGATAGTATTACAAGGCAATTGTTGTTCTAGAATCACCAAGGTAAGAAATGTAGAGAAAGAGAGAGAGACCAAAAAGAAGGGAAATTTAATAATGAAAAATGAAGAAACGTAAAGACCTTCAGTAGATTGTCCAGGACAGCAGGACGTGGCATAAATTTCTTGAAGGCATATGCCCCTTGGAGAGCTGAAGAACACTGATGATCCAGTAATCAACAGTTGTTGCTGTTGTTGTTTAACTATGGCTGCTGAGCTTCTCGCCAAGTTGCAGCCAATACCACGTAGATCTAGACTTTTCCTGTGGCTTTTCTCTCATTCCGATAAGTGTTGAGTTGAAGTCTTGAGCTTCAGTTTCTCCAGCCTGGCTTTGTCACAAAATTAACCGTGATACAATGTCAAAATATCTCCAATGATACAACGTAGGGATAAAAAAATGATGCGTAAGCTGCTAGAATACATGATCGCCCACGCCGCGGGTCATCACCCGCCATGGAAATTAATTTGCTAGACGTGAAAGCAAAACGGAACGGGAGGAGAACGGAGATCAAAAGAAGGAAAAATATGACTGAACATGGGCTTGAAACTAGCAAGGCTAAAAAACGCAATTGGTGGGGAAAGGAGGAAAAAAATTCACGTTCCCAAGTTGACACAAGGTAAAGAAATCTACAAAAGGGACCTTGGATATTATACGCCACAGTCATTTATTGGACGCTTTTGCTATAACTTAGTCCGTTTATTTGAATGCAGTGATGAACGCATTCCAGAAGATTCTAGAAAATATTTGAAAAATGACTTTTCTTAATAATAATGTTAGGAATATAAAACCTAGCTGGCCGGATGGCCCATCTTGAGCAGTGAAATAATATGCTTTCATTTATACAGACGGATAGATAATAAGAAAGATATTGACAAAAGACTGTGTTGTTCATATCAGCGAACGTCTGCATTGAAACAATAATGTCACTAATTTTCAAAAAAATAGTGGCCTTGAAGACTCAAGTGCTAAAATCTAGTAGAGTAAAAGAGACGGGGTGGGATGGTGAATTGTGGCTAAAAATAACTTTAAAGGCAAAATTGTGTAGGGGAAAGCAGGGTTGGTTCAAAAAACAAGTGTGTTTTTTTGTGAAACGCAAGTAGAGACGGACGGACCAACAGACAATAAGGCATACTTGACTGAGGTATGACTGAAATGACTTATTGGTAGGATATTTGAATTTGAAAAAGAAAAGGCAGTGATTGGCCCTAGATGAAGATATTATCGGCGCTCAGACGCGCATTTTGTGTCATTCAGTTTAAGTTGTCCTGGTAGACACAGTGAATTAGTAAGTGGTGTAATTCCCAGAAGCTATTGAAGTATTTAGAGGGACGCCATCATAAGGCCAGCAGCTCAGCAGAGTTTTGCTAGCATTTATTTAACTGTGTACTATATTCATATTCCTGGTAAGACTAAAATTATTTCTTTGTATATTTTAATATTTGTTTAAGGTTCGAGTGATTTGATACTGCAATAGCATAATCTGTTCCTTACAACAAGTAAGGGTTCGCTCTAGACCCCCCGCCCCAGTTCAGGGTCTAGAGACAAATAAAATACATAAACTCCAGCAAGGATTAGGAAGGACAGATCAAGTGTTGAGATCAGTGAAACATATCACCTATCCTATTCTATGGCAGGAAGCTAATAAACATATTTCAGAATCTGTAGTCTGGGAGAACTTATCCTATGTGAAACCAACTGGGTAAGATGTGCTGTATGGTCAAAGAGATCTGACCCGTCTATATGGTGTTGTTGTTGTGTAGTGTTGTGTCCAGAAATGGTTAGAGGATGGAATTATGACACATAACTAATACTTTGATTGCAGAGCTGTGAGTTTCAGTTGGCACCAATGCGGTGTCAAATGAGTTGTTGAATTTTACCAGAGTGGACCGTGCAGTAACATTTTGTCAGACCAACCTTCTGATATTGCCCCCAAGCACGGAGAGGTGGGGCCACCAACCTTCTGATATTGCCCCCAAGCACGGAGAGGTGGGGCCACCAGACTTCTGATATTGCCCCCAAGCACGGAGAGGTGGGGCCACCAGATCTCAGCACCAGAGCTACACCTTCAAAGTTACGTAAGCGTCTAGTCTGCTGAGAATTCACCAACTCAACTTATTTGCTAACACACCCATAAAAATTCCATCAAATAACTGGACAATGTGTAGTCACTATAGACAGGGAGTGATGAGACCACCCCAACAGCACATCCATTAAATGTTCTCCCAAATTAGATTACTACTATAAACATTAATAATATTAACTAGTCTAGTAACATACATATGTACACACCTTGCATTTATTATGTAATATTCATGCATTTCTTTCATAATTACTAAACCTTTCATATGTTCTGGCCAAAATAAAACCTTGGTCCAGAACAAATAAATGTAAGAAAATTACTATCCACATTTTACACAACTTGAGTTAGTTCAGTGTGTTGTAACATTTATTACTATTATTAGACTTATTAAGTATATGTGTGTGTGTATATAAGCTACCACAACACATTGCATATCATTACCCTAGAATTTAACGTAGCCGCATTCATTAGTAAAAAAAGATAGGTGTGAGGTCTTAGTGGTAGCAAGAAGGGCCTTCTGACAATTCACAGCTACATTTTATCTCAGGAGCCTTCACAGCTGACCTCATGCATCACACTTAGTACCATCACCATCATACAATACCATCAAACCCACTACAGGCTTGCATTTAAAGAATCATCGCATCTGGTCCCAAACTAAGAGGAAGAAGCACGTGGCATACTGTGCATTCCCGCCATCCAATGGGGGCTCTCCAAACATGCGGAGCTAAAATACTGTGCTGTGGTTCTGGGTGCTCCCAAGGAATTGTCACGTCCTACACAGAGTCACTGCTCAGCTCCCCATGTCCATCATGGATCCCTATTGAGATTCTACTACACGCAGCCAACCACCAGATAAAGGCAAGAGTTACAACATCTAGCGCTCAAGTGATTCCTCCAAGCTTAGTGTGCAATGCTGGGTTCTCAACATGTTTCATCACAAACAGAATACCTGGAAGTGTGTGGATGATTTCAATAGTCAATGAGGGTGTAATTAGCCTCACAGACAGAGGTTCACATCCACATCTGTATAATATAGCATTGTGCTTAGCTGGTGGTCTCATATAAGGACGACCCCAGATATGCCTCCAAGAATAGGAATCAACAGTAAAACATTTGCGGATGGCACGAGCAGTTAAATTGTTACTTACTAACACAGGGGATTAGGTACTGGTGTAGTCTGGCCTTTGAAAAATATGTGGATAAAGCTAATGCATTGAGGCTACGCAATAGCAAGAAAGGAACACAGAAAGACGTCCACTAAATTTGTAAAAGTAAAAATAGGTAATTTAATATATCAAAATACGGTAATTATATATGGGGACCCATATAACACCTTATTTAAAACGGGTTCGAAACTTTGTCACTCTCAAATATACCCAGCTGCAAAGGGGTACCTTACTCTGCTCTCTGCGCTAATTACGGCAAAAGCAGTGAGGAAGGTAAGTGGTCACTAGTACAGTGAAGTCTCTTACACTTTATTCTCCTACGGCAGTATCTGCAATGGGACTTCCTTTACCTTTAATTAAGAAGAATTAATTTCTAAGAAGAGCCACGGTAGTTCAGTGGTTAGTGCACTGGCTTCCGAACTCAATGGTCCATGGTTCGATCCCCAGTTGAGGTGGGAATTTTTTACACCGCAAACGGCTCTGGGGTCGACCCATTCTCATGAATTGCCACAGAAACTGACCATAGGGGAGTAAAGCATAAGAATACACCATTCTAATTCCACCTTTATGAGGTGGGGGTGACCCGTTTCCTTCCTCGCTACCTATGCCTTCCCTAACTTAAGAGCATTGTCATGTAGTCATTTATAGCTGGGTTGACTAGAGAGTGTCGCTACCACATTTGGAACCCGGAAACTGGTTGGCGTTCTAACTACTCAGCCAGTCGAACGCTATAATAAGGAGAAGATAACCTATTTTTCTTAACCTTGCCGTTTTTAAAATGTTGCCGAACACGACCTCAAAAGATATTTCAAAAATGATTCATATACTGAACAACTTTAATAAATAGTCAAGACAGCTATGTAAAATTAATAATCTTCCTTTTTGGAATCAATCCATAATGGATATTGCATGTAGTAATCGCAATATGTTACTTTGAAGATAAACCCTTTGTTTTTGTTTTTTTAACATTTATTTATAGTAAGAAAAGGTGGTCTATATTTACTGTACTAATTAACTTTTCAATGATGTTCTGAACTTTGAAAATTGACAAGTGTTTCATTACGTGTTTCTCGTGAAGTGTAATAAACCACTTATCAAATGGCATTGTTTTCCCGCGTGTCTTTCTTAATACTTCAAGTGATCATGTCCTAATACTAGAAATAACAAAAGAGATAAGTGTGTGTAATTTATGAAACTTATGTCAATAATAGTTAAAAATAAAAATAAAACGGGTTATTAAACGTACTTTAAAGACACCATCCATGACACAGGCAGAGGCTACAATTAGGCAGGTGGCCACAGCTGAAAATTTATCCGAGGGGGGAAGAGTGGGACAAGTCAAAAGATAACTGGACAAACTGCTAGCAAGTTCTGAAAAAAAGCCAGTGCGCAAAGAAACGAACGAAATCTTTATTTCATCAGGATAAAGAACAATGCTTTATAGACTTGTTACGTTTCTGCCCTGCAGTGATAACCGTATTAACTCATATTTAGACAGAACCAATGCATTTTCTTAGGACTAGTTATGAGAAGAGGAAAACTGGAATATAGTGTTACAACAGGAAAGATTGATGGGAAAACGTACAGAGAACACAAAAATACTGGACAATTTGACACTGTGGATGGAACAACAGAGCTGATAAACTTTCATGGGGAAAGAAATTCCGTGTAGCATCCAGGAGTCTCTAAAGAAACAAAAACAAAATAGGACTACTCCACTCTCAGACACGTCGTTCAAGGTTACTAATAAGATGGTTGTGCATGGCGACTGGCACACTTATCACGTAAAACATATTGTCTCAGAAACTACTGCTGCAAGGGTATGTGGATGCTTGGTACAGGCTTCCTGCAAGGGTACCAGCTAGAGTGGTGGCTCCATACTCTGTAAGGAGCGCAACGGAAAAGGATGATGATGGTGGTGGTGATGACGATGATAACTGAGGAGAGAAGGTTGTGGAGAGACATAGTCACCTTTACCAGCTAGCATGTTATTTGAAGAAGAATAAGAAGTGCTTTGATTTTTGCACGAAAAACAACTGCAAAATATCACCACGTAAAGACTCAAAGTTCCCACACGGAGAGTTGAGTGAATTTTCTTACCTCACACCTGGTTGTTATCTTAACTTTTATTTCTCCCGTATAATTAACATCTGTACGAAATAACCTTATTGCTAGCATCATCATAATTGTCGCCCAGCAAGCATACTTATTTCAAGGACACTCTGAGTTCGTATTTTGCCATGAACACGACGTTACCTGGCCCCAGACAATCGTGAACTAGAAACCTGAAAGAGATCATCACTGGTTCTATAGTGGCTGCTTTCTTAGCAACTTAAGTACAGGTCGAAAGATTAAGAACCCTTATGTTCTACGAAAAGACATTTAGGGGCAGCCGTTAGACCCGGCGTTGCTTAGATAAGAGGACACGTGAACAATTAGCAGTGGTGGATTGACTTCTTACTTCTGGACTGTGAGAACACGATACCTAGTATTACGTTCGCAGAGCCAAGAGCATCTCGTCAGTGGCGGTGTTAGAATATGCGAGGCTCTAGCTTGGTAAACATGAACTTACGAGGCCCCTTTTAAAGAAATTTATGTTGTATCGACAAGCATAATTTGTTTGCTTGTGACCGCTAAAAGTGTGTGGCTCTAAACCAAAGCATAGGTTGTCTATGCCTAAAACCGCCGCTGCATCTCTTTTATGATTGTGCAATTCCTTTTCTCATCTCTTCTTCCTCATGCGCTGTTAGGCGACGTGGGATGGAAAAGGAGAGATGCAATTGTTTCCAACCTTATGGGTGGTGCTTTGCGGCTGCTGCCCGTTGTGGCAGCTTGTCACGGTACCACAATTCTACTGTGTGGCAGTCTGCCTCAGTAGATAGCAATGTCAATATTGCCTGAGGTTGGTTAGGGTGCCACTCTGTATAATAATGTGGTCGCCTGCACTAACAGGTGGTTATCTCACTTGGCCGCTGTATGCCCAGGTTCTTTGCCTTAGTAGCTAGCAATGACATGATGATCAATGATTACAACACTCACACACAGCGAGCGACGACACAACGCCAAACAGATCTTCTATATAACTAGGGAACGCCACAGTCAACTGAAAATACTGTTTATTTACACTGTGTGGGCCACTGCTGTTACCTGGACGTCCACAATCTTGGTCCGTCACCCTTCCTTCTTCAACTCTCGTTCAGCATTGAGAATTTACATTCAATATTATAATATCTAATCATCTATGGTTGTTCAGATGTTATTAGTATCTACCTCTTTTTTTTCTTTTCTAACAAATATTTGTCTATTGACACATGTCGCTCTGGGTTAAGGTTATCTATGTGATACCGGACTCCTCCGGGGTTGTTCCTTTCCCTTTTATAGATGGCCACTACCTTAGACGAGGAATAGGACTACTGTATAGATGTAAATAATTTCACTCTACATACCCTTTTTCTTCTGAATAGAGCCTAAGTCGCTCCATCGTTCTTCCGTCCTGTCAAGAATTTATACTGTCAATATGTTGGGTTAATTACCACCCAATCTTGTCTCCTTGTCAGAGAATTTTCACAACACATTCTACTTGACTATCGCCTTCAACATGGCTACCCTCGTCTCTCTAGAGTATATGTGACCTGCGCTGCCTAACTCACGCTTCTGACTGTAGCTGAAAAGCGTGCCTAACTGGATTTCTGTTCACCTCTTTTTCGATTCCCCGTCTCATGCACATTCCTATTTGCGCATCCCTTTTTTCTACTCTATCTAGACTTTCCTATATCCGATTCTCATTATTTGCTCCCTTATCTGCCACACCGTCCACCCATGTTTTTTTTTTTTTTACGATTTCGTTAAAGCCATATATTCAACTGCCTGTAAGGAGAGAAAGAAAAAGTAAGACTTCTGCTTCCTCCGGGATGTCTTTTGTAGCGACTGTGACGAGACAGAAGTTGGATAGAAGAAAAAAAATAGATGTAATTCCCAGAACTGGAGACGGTGTAGGGATGGCACAGGATACGTCAGGTAGTTAACTGCACAGTCCAGGAAGTAGCTGTAGAAGAGAGCTGTGAAGTAAATCACATTCTCGCTAGATCTATCCTATGCTCCAAGGGTGTTATTTTAGTATGTGATTTTAGCTCGTATTTATTCCCTACCAAGTTAAATCATTACTCGTCTTAACAACACAACAAAATTATAACTGGAAAGTTAAGAAATTCAGTAACTGTAAGTTATAAAATAAATCAATGCACTTTAATGATTACTAATGCATAATAAAAGATTTGCACCTTTGGTATATAAATATTTCACACAAAAAAAACTTTTTTCAGAAACAATATATGGTCACGTTTAATACTTTTCATCATTATGTGATTATGGCGTCGTGATTTGTGTTCTCCCTGAGTTAAACTTAACTTGCGTGGAGGTGGTTGTAGCTGACTTCAGTTGTGGTCCTCTGTTGATAGTGCACAATTTCCAAGGAAATATTGTGTCACGTTTCTCACTACCTAGCTAGATGGCAGGGAGGACAGTGTGATTCGCTTACGTAGCTAGGTGGGAGTGCCGCACGGAAGGTCCTGGGTTCGATTCCCGGTGTACCTATCACTTCTATTATCTAGTGGTATCATTCTTTCTGCCTTACGAGTGCCTGATGTGTACCTACACTCTTATCTTTATTTAATGTGTTATTCTTTCTTTTCCTTTGCTCCGTAGCCGCCAACTGTCAAAACAGTCAGTGGCCATCACGCCTGGTGGCGTCTTGTAGGGCAGCAACAAACTGCTTCCACTTTGCCAAGTTGGCGGTCATCCTTCGTGCAGTGCCCCCAACTCTGGTTCATTCTTTGCATCTCGGCCTCCACCGTTCTCCGCCAGGTTGTTTTTAGTCGGCCTCTCTATCGCTATCCTTCAGGGGTCCATAGCATAGCTGTTCTTGTGATGGTATCGGAGTCTCTTCTACGTGGCCAATTCCCATCTCCAGCGGCTTTGCCAGCTATGATGGTGTGCATGTCCTCTTGATTACTTCGAGCAAGCAGTTCTTGGTTGGAGATGGTATTCGACCAAAAGATTCGGAGAATTTTCCGATGATGTGTTCAAAAATGTCATAAATATTGCTTCTAGTTTTTCTTTATAGGTTTGCTTGAAAATTTTTTTTTTTTTTTTTCCCCTCGCTTGAGGTCGCATTTTTTTTCCTCGCATGAGGTCGCATTAGTACCCGCCCAAACCCGGCCCTGGTCAAGACCACATGTCCCAACACAAGAAGACCCAATGACAAACTGTGTCACTGTAGTGATCTTCTGTGTTCTCACACAAGAGACCTAACGACACATAAATGTCACTGTACCGGTCCCTGTGTCTAGACACATGATCCTAGCCAAAGCCGGATTCTAGGCATTGGGTTGTACAGTGTAAAATACACTGTAGGTTTCTTGGAAAAATCTGTTTACCTTTCTTAAAAATTCGTTGTTCGATGCCATGCATTGATAAATGTCTATATCCTAACATTTTTATTTAATAATAATCAGCAAGACTGTTTGTTAAGTTACTAAAATAATATGTTTATGTAAAATTTGCAAAAAATAAACTTTTTACAATATAAAGAAAAATTTTGTAAACAAAATAGACTACGTAATGATAAATTTCACAATAATCTAGAGAACGTTTTTTTTTTACTTATATAACAATACAAATATTTGCACTATTTAAATCTGCTAAGATGTTCCTAAGTAGTTTCCCTTAATTTTATTAGCCATTGCCTCCCTTATGGTATTTTAATTCTGATGACGAAGTTGGTAAAAGACTATTTTCAAGTACAAAACAGAACAAAACAAAAAAGTGGAACACACATTTTAATGAACCACTTTTATTGTTTTTACCCACATGAATTAAATAATAACCAACAACAACAACGGAAAACAAATCTTCCATACATTATACTGCATAGAATTGAATGGCCAGCTATCATTTAATCAATAATTCGTCACATAGATTAAACAATATATATTTTTTTTATTGATTATTGATAACTGCCCAACCATTTTTATTCTACACAGTAATATCTAAGGGAAATTGAATTTTTTAAAAATCTTTTAGTGCATTAGGTATTAATAGTAAAAGCGAAATTCCTTAAACTTTTTTTTTTTTGTTTTACTTGTTCTGTGATTTTACGTTGGAACTGAGTATTAATTTTTAGAACACTTTTTCCCTGCGTCGAGCGAAATTCATCTTTGAAAAAAAATGTGCATTTTTAAGTTCAATAGAAGGGAGCCGCGCTGGTGTAATGGCTTCGGCGTTGTACTGGCGACCAGGTGTTCATTGTTCAAACCCGGGCGTCATCGTTTGAAGGAATGTTTACGACCGGAAATTTGACTGAATAACCTGAACGGCTTCTGTGATAAACCCTCTGTGGATGGGAAGGAGCGAAGCTCCTGACCGGGTTGGAAGGAAAGTCCTCAGGTTCCCCAGTCTCGCAATGACATGTCATTGGGCCGAAGGGCTGAAAGCCCAAGTGCCGCTGGTTAAGAAAAAAAAAAAAAGTTCAATAGAACCTGGCGTAGAATAGAGAGATTGATATATATAGTATGACAAGAAGCGGAACTGATGACAAGAACCAGACACGTGTCGTGCAACAAGAGATGAGAAGAAGATGTTGGCGATGGATAGAGCACACATTGTGGAAACTTGTTGACAATGACAGCATAACAAGGCTGTTGTGCCTCATTCCCTTATTCTGGAATTCTCAGTGTAAGATGAGTGGGGAGAAACAGAAATCACACGGAGAAGAGAACTGGACACATCGAAGGTCGTCTACAATGGATCTCCAACGTCTCCTGTCTCTTGTCTTGATGGTGCGCTGTGATAGACTCTTTCCTGTCCATCTCTCGATGTTATCTTCTCCCCTATAGCGCTGTCTTCCTCTTGCACGTTTGCCTTCAACTCTGCCTTATATTTTTGTCTTCAGTGAAGTGTTATGTCTTTTTACATGGCCAAAATACTTTAGCTGTCTTTTTGATCTTCTTCATAAATTCTCTTTTCAGTCGTAGGTTTTCTAGTACCTCTGTCGCAAAACGATTTGTGTGCTCTCATGTCCACTCCGGCAGTATTGCATTACCTTTACTGTACGGGCGAAATTTTGATATTTCTCTCTCTCTCTCTCTCCCTGTCCTAACTTGGCCCATTTCTGTCAACACAGAAAACTCATCCGAAGGTCAATGTTTACATAACTTTCACACTTCAATTCACTTCAGTTCGACGGTCCATCACTGAGGAATTCATTAAGTCCCAAAAAACGCGAAGATCCCACATGGACTCCAGGTGAACGGCTATCGACGATTTTTGTACAAGATTGGAGTCACCCCTTTCAATTCATCAGAACAACAGACTCGCAATATTGGAGGTACGGATAAACCACGAATTTGTCCAGACAAACGGTCGAATTGCGACGAGTCATAGTTTGATAACGACGTCTGAATTACGTGGGATTAACAGGTCAGATAATCCCCAATATGGGAAGACATTTTAAAGTGTGATAGATGTAACTTTACCAAATAATAATCGGATGTTTACAGCCCAAATTTAGAAAATACTGGTTTGAAATTTTGCACTAGATGAGTCATGTAAAATATTTCAACATAAAGTTGCAATAGCTAAAACTTTCAAATAAGATTGACCGGCATTTTGAGGCGCGAATAGCAATTGCGTCGATTGGGCGTTTGTCCCAACCACCCGGAAAAGCGGGCGCATGAAATCTACTGTCACAGGTTGACTCCCCTTAGCTCTGCAGTAGTGGTCCATCATTGGTCAAAACTCAAGAGTACCTAATGTTGGTCTTCAAAGATGTCTACCTTCGCACAAGATTACTCTTGGTAGAGTTGTAGGTAAAAGGATAATGATGCTTCTACCTCAAGATAGTGTCCACAAGATATTCAGAAAAGCGAGAACAATGCCGCATGAGGCTGAGCAAATGTTAACTCTAGTATCTGCAGTCGACTTTTGTGAAGGATAGGGTTTTCTTATAATTCGTTAGCTCGTTCAAGCCCCCAGCAAAGTTAATACAGCGAAATTCCTCTTATTATTATTGTATAGCTCTGTATTTAAGAAATTGTCTGAGACATACGGATGTAGTACATTCAAAATGATTAAATCAACTTCATATTTCTATATACGTATACAAATAACAAACTTAATAATCAATTATAGTTAACAGTTTAAACAATGAATACTTCTTTAACAAACAATAATCATCATCAAGTTATGTTGCGAAGTATTGGGTAAGAGTTCACTTGGCAGCTTTTATGTTTCTACTTAGTTGCCCATGAGGTTCTGCTCCAACTGATGTTTGGGTCTTTGCAATTAGATGACTGGATCACACTCGTCACTGGTTACGTTTGAAAGTTGTAGCATGTTCCAAGAAGTGTCAGGGAGTAACTACCAAGCTAGTCCCGCGTCTCTAAGACCCGTCTGATGATGGCGTCTAGCGTCGGCTTCATGCCACTTATACCCTCACTTGTTCCAGAGATAGTATCCTCAGTTGGTACCGCCAACTAGTGTCACAAAAGAAGAGAAAAAATACCCTCTTGAGTATTGCGTTTTCCTGACACACACTCATGTGCCCCCCCCCCCCCCCCCCCTTATTTTAATTCCACCATCCCATCTATCTCAGAACTGTTACCCTCGCTGAAAATTAATATTAATCCACTTGAGAGGAAAGACATTCACTACATTTAGGCTGAATAGATTTATATTTAACTTTACTTTGGTTGAAAAGGTTGAAAACTTTCATTACTTTTAGAGTGAATATGTTTACATTTACATCTACACTAGTTGAAAATGTTAATAATGTAATAAGTATGAACATCATTCTCTCATCATTCCCTCCCTGCTCCATATGGAACTTGGGACTACTTCTGCTTTTAGTTCTCTATAAGAAACTCGCATAAAGCAGTCACAGCCCTCGCAGTGGTGGTTCATCAAATCATCATTCAATATGCTGAGGTTGTCAGCCTCAAATGACTTGGTCATCCACTTAGCAATTTTCACATATTAATATTCACGTGTCAATATATACATTTTATTTCACGTGTTAATAATGCAAAATATATAGAATTTTAAATGCAAAATTCACCCCAAGTCTTTGGGTTCACCGACAGACTGCTGGCTCAGAGAAATAGCTACGGCAACTTGTTGAAGATGCCTATTACACGTGTTCTGTGGTGTTGTTATTTTACAATAAGTTCCCACTTTGACTCCGTGTTTCAGATTCCTCAGATTCCTGTTTTCCTTGCTAATAATAGTTTTTCCTGGGCTTTTAAGTCCTCAAGAGGCTCCAACAAGTCCGGTCCGAAAAATGGATTCTGATATTATTCTTTACAATGGCAGGTTTGGTTGTTTTCTCTTTTCTCGACGAGGTGAATTTTCACAGTGCTGGGGTAACCCAGCAAAAATGTTAGGTTATATTACAACTTTCGTCCCATGCAAGTTGTTGTTTACTCTTATACCGATAAGAAATGTTGTTATGTTACCATCTAGAATGCCGGCCAATAGTTACAATCATGCGTGATTTGATGGGGTCTATTCAAAACTTTCCTCATAGGAAAATGCTGCATGTTATTTAAAAGGTCATTCTCCGCATAAGGAGTGGTTATATCCGTCGATTCGAGTTAATGATTGCACTACAACTCACTACATCTACCCGGAACTATTAAAACATTTCCACTCAGATGTGTCAAATTTATAATTATCGCCCAGTTCTTGTGCAAACAACAATTCAAGTATTACCATCTGGGCTAAGACGTCACACTAGTCTTATCAGCGATAATCAACCTTTGCTGGCCGTTTTCAGTGTGAAATACGCGCCCAACTTCTGGTATACGAGAATGTCTACCAACGGATTGTCAGTTAAGGTTGCATCACCTGTCAACTCTCTCAGCAGGGATGGTCAAGTAAACAGACAAGACGAATTATTACGGAGAAGTGCAATCAATGACTCTAAAATAACACCTCTGCCAGAGATAAAAAGAGAGCGAACTCAATTATGGGTCATCTACGATATATAATGTAGAACAATTTTGATACATGAGACTGCATTCCAGAAATCGTCACCAGTAGACAGTTCAGACCTTGCTACATGAAAGAAAAGAGTGGACTCTGAATTTATTTGGAACGGAAACAACGTATTAGAGCATCTTGTAACCACTAGAAAAGAAAACTCGCCAAAATTAATACGGACCCGGACTCCTACAGAAAACTACACACAAAGTCACAGAGGAACTCTTAGACAAGAAAAAATCGCAGACGTGTGTTCGAGGCAAATCGTATTAACTTGCCGAGACTATTTATCTGAGCAGGAAGTCTAAAAATTCTCAATTTTATTGAGCGGAATTTGTTCTTTTATTCTTTTAAAAGTTGGTGGTACGGATCGGAGAGGCCAGTTGCCAGTTTACGGACGATACCAGCTGTTCTACTAGTCTGTGTTTCTAACGCCTGAGATCGACACTTGAAGATCCTTGCCTGGACCTGGAGCGGTAACGTCTAGACATCTGGAAACGATCCCTCGACACAGAGACGAATTGACGGAACCAGCAGCACCATCAATTCAGGAATTTGGAAAGATAAGTCATAGTTCTGGCAGGAAGTTAAACGCCAAACCGGAGCCAACAAAAGGAATTTCCTAAACAGGCAGAAGAGGCAGCACTGAGAAATGAACAAAGCACAGTATACAAAATAACTAAAACCATCAGCGGAAAACGAGGTGTAAACAATATTACATTAGTAAGAGATAAGCAATGAAATCTCATCACGACAGCAAAGGGACAGGAAACAAGATGGGCAGAGCATTTCAGAGAAATTCTGAACAAGGAACCACCAGAGACACAACTGAATGTTCCTGAGGTTGAAAATCATCTAGATGTTAATACAGACATTCCACGGAAAAAAGAAATCATCACGGCAATCAAAGGGTTAAAGAATGAAAAAGCGCCTGGCCACGATAACTTAAATGCAGAGCTTGTTATGTATGGGTTTAGTGTATAGTAAGTCGGAATGTTGTATTTATGCATTTGGAAATTTCCGATAACGATGAAGACCAAGAGACAGATAGGTAGACAACATCACAGAAACTCCACAACACGGGCTCACAGAAGCACATGCGACACACGTGACTCAAGAACGCAAACTTCATCTCCCCACCACGCTTCGTGGCTATAGTGGATTGAAAAAGTACAAGTAAAATAAGTAAGCTCATCCAGCGTCGGGAGCCGCGGTAGCAACCAATGTAAAGGTAAATATAAATCTATTCTTCTTCTTCTTCGTTCACCCTCAGATGTCAACTTGAATAAGTTCAAAGAAAGCAGTGGTCAGCCTGAGGCTGTTGATATCTCCGTAGATTTTCTCCAGGAATGGTACTGGTGATGGCCATATGCGTTTTCTCTGTTCCTCATATGTTGGGCACCTTTGAAGCAGATGTTCGGCAGTCATTTTATCGGTGCCACAGTCACACTCATAAGTAGTTCCTATCTTTAATTTGTTGAATAGATGGTATCTCAATCTGTTATGACCTGTGCGAAGTCTGAAGATTACCACTTGTTCACTTCTGCTGAGCTGGTAATAAATCTATTCAACCTAATTGTAATGAATGTTATCCGCTCAATTTGATTAATATTAATTCTCATCGAAGATAACAGTTTTGAGATAGATGGGATGGTGGAATGAAAAGAGGGGGGGGGGAGCCTCATGAGTGTGTGTCAGGAAAACGCAATACTCTAGAGGGTATTTGTTCTTTTCTTTTGTGACACTAGTTGGATGTACCAACTGAGGTTACTATCTTTCGAACAAGTGAGGGTATAAGTGGCCTGAAGTCGACGCTCTGGCTTCCCAGGTTCGATCCCCTGTTGAGGCGAGATTTTTTAGACTGCAAACGGCTCCAGGATCGATCCAGCCACATGGTACCAGAACTCTGGGAAGGTTAAGGCGGCCGGCGTGAAGCTGACCACATCACCACTAATGTGATTATTGTCAAGAAAATATGGGCCTAACACCGTATTCCCAATATGCCACGATGGGCGTGCGACGGGATCCTTTACCTTTACATCCAGCGTGGATAAACAGAACAATATCAACTTTCAAAACAAAGGAATACAATGAAAGATCATCGTGGTGATGATTCTAATTTGGGTCCTGAAACATGACTCGCACTCTAACACCTTTTCGCTTCCTGTGGCACATAGGCCTACAACTGTTGCTCTCCTTCCATTTCTATGATGAGTCGTCTTTTTCAACTATACTCAAGATAGTTGTTAGAGCGCTTGCTTATCGAAATCAACTGACTGAGTTCAAACCCAGGCCACGTCACCCTTTAGTCAGCATAGCTGTAAAAATGGGTACCTGACTCTGCTCTTGAGCAGTTCCCGGGTGGGGGCGAGGGGGGAGGGGGTGATAAAGTTGTTATTTATTCCAGTTAGTGATATCCACCAAAAGATAAATATAAGTGGATGGAAGCAGACATCATCATCATCATCATCAGTTGATAAGATCTCTATGGTGTTGTTTGCTCCACTGTAGTGTATGGAATGTCAACTTGACCTACGCAGTGGTGTGTAGACATGGATTGAGTGTATAATGTGCGAATGATAATAAGGGTTCGTGGTGTTGACAAATGTTCTTTTCTCACACTCATGTATGGCTGGAAGTCATCGACACCAACGACTGTGTACCTTTCTACAGTTTAATTGGACGTATACACTCGACAGCACAGATAGTGACAAATCACAGGTTGGCATAATACATCATAGTACAGTGGATGAATGGTCTTGCAATGTTACATGGGCACTCATGTAGAATAATTGTATAATGTACTGTCAGTAGCCAAGCACTCAGTATCGCCCATACATATATATCAACTGACTTCACTGACTGAGCACGTCAGCTTATAAATAATATTTCAGATGGCTTCTAAACCTAATCTCGTTTAGCGACGATTCTCCAACATAATGTTCAGCACATATTTTTCCATATAATAATATTGAACCGCTAATAACGGGTTCTCATGTGTAGCAGTGATCTCTGGACTAAACAAGCGATAATACGGGCATCCCTTTTCTCTTCTTGAAAGTCACTACATGTTTGGTTCCAAGATGGCTTCACTCGTGAGCTGTCACTCACGTTTGGATACAGATAATGAATCTGTCCTAAAGTTAGTCATTCATAAAACATTTCATTGCTCTGTAGATTTGGTCATGAACAATTGACTGCATTCTACAGGGTATAGTGCTGCTAGGAATCGAAGTCGTTTTCATCGAGTCAAATATATTCTCTTAGACATTCAAATCGTACCTATCGAAAATGGTGGCTTCGTACGAGAGTTCATAAGAATGTCTATTATTACCTTGGTATCAGAAATATGAAAATGCCATTCCTTGGCAATACGAATAAACACTGGGGTAAAGCATACACGATAGGTCTAGACGACTATCACTTTCCCCACAAATACTGAGATCACTTTTTTCCCCGGCGACAGGCCGACATAGAAAACACAGTCCCTATCAGGACGAAGCCAAATCACACCACACTCTAGCGACACATCCGCCGAATAGCCTTTGACCTCTCTAGAGACAACAGAACATATAGTTCGACTTAGATATGTAAAGATATACAGATATAAGACAGACTCGTCCTACTCAGACAAACAATACACATAAATTCAGGCCATAGATATTCTGAAGCAAGAACAATCTATTACTACCCAAACAAAGAATAAATCGCAGAAAACTGGATTTATCCGCGGAGTTCGATCGAAAGAGCCGACACAACTTTCAAGGGAAGTAACTCAATAATGACTTTTCCTTAAGCACTATTTTGTTTACAAAATATTTGCGAACATAACAAGTATACCAATGTATAATATTGTAAGATATCAAAGACTGCACGTAACAGTCTTACCACACCTCCCGGGAAAAAAAAAATGGAACATTTTTTTTTTTTTTTTTGAAATACATCTAGGAGCAACGTACAATAGGCTCACAACGCATGAATAATGCGCAGATGAAAATATCAGGAATACCTATAACGCCTAATATGAGGCTAAGTCGACTTATCGAGCGACTGGTGAGAATGTGTCTCATAAACTGAGAGAAATTATTTCTCTACAAGTATATTTTTCCAGGAAGGTGTCATCAAAGTATAATACAATTCTGGCAATTACACAATGCCTAAAAAAATTCATATCATCATTTCGTATTAGATATCTTAAATTTATGATTTATGAAGAAAAAATCATCAAAGCACAGCGGTGAATAAACATCAATGAACCGCTATGTAGTGATACAATCATTATATTATTAAATTACGAATGTGTATCTATCATGATATAGAAAAGGAACTACTATAGAACTAGACATATCAAGAAGTCTAAGCCCTAATAGTTATGTGGAATCATGTGGGCATCTTGACAGAATGTCTGCCATCACATTATCTGATCCACGAATAGCTCGCACAGAGAAGTGAAAAGGTTGAAGAGCAATTGCATATCGAGTAGACCTCGAGCTCTTCAAATTCTTACTCTGTATAGCAGTAAGAGCTTTTTGGTCAGTTTCTACTATGAAATGTGCGCCTAGAAGGAATCTCTGTAGTTTGAGGATCGACCAAACCATAGCTAATAGCTCACGGTCTAAAACCGAATAATTCCTTTCTGCCGCATTAAGTTTTCTGGAAATATACATTACAGGATGCAGAGTTCCAGAGTACTCTTGCATTAGTGCCGCTCCAATCCCAGTGGATGAAGCGTCACTACGAAGAACGAATGTCTTATCTTTAGTGGGTAGCACTAAAATAGGTGGTGTTGAAAACAAAGTTTTAATCTTATCCAGAGAGCATTGGCATTCCTGAGACCAGTGGACCACATTAGGCGAACCTTTCTTTAGAAGTTTTGAGAGAGGTGCCATGATAGAGGATAGATTCTGAATGAATCTGCCATAAAATTGAATAAGACCTAACAGACTTCTCACCTGTTTTTTAGTCTTAGGGATTGAGATGTTAAGTATCTTACTAGTATTATGGTCCTCTGTCTTTAGGAAACCATGACCAACTCGGTGGCCTAGGAAAGAAATTTCGCTAAAACCAATATAGGCTTTAGAGGGTTTCGCTGTCAGGTTGTGCTCACGCAAAGTAGACAGCAATTCATCTAACCCCGAATAGTGATCTTCCCAAGTATCGCTGAAAAGACAGATGTCGTCTAGATATGCAATGACATCTGACCGATAAGATAGGATTCGGCGCATCATGCGTACGAATGTAGCTGGTGCGTTCATAAGACCGAAAGGCATAAAATTCCATTGGAACAAACCTCTAGGTGTTGAAAAAGCCGTGAGAGGTTTGGCGCGATCAGATAAAGGAACTTGCCAATATCCTTTAGACAAATCAAGTTTAGTGAAAAAATGAGATTTGGAGAGTCGAGTAAGTAGCTCTTCCAGTAAAGGCATAGGTTCGGCATCGAACTTCGTTACTTGATTCAATTTTCGATAGTCAACGCAAAGACGTATGTTATTGTCTTTTTTACGCACAATAACCATCGGCGAAGAATATGCAGAGGTGGATGGTTCGATTATTTTCAAATCTATCATCTCATCCAACTCTTTCTCGACCTGTGCTTGAAAATGTATAGGTATAGGATAAGGTCTAACTCTAATAGGAGTATGGTCAGTAAGAACAATGTCATGTTCAATGACATGCGTTTGTCCAGGGATGTCAGTGAGTACATCCTGAAATGTTTGCAACATAGTTGAAACTTGTCGCTGTTCTCCTAGAGACAAATCAGGAGAGACAGTAACGTTCTTCCATGATTCACTAGAATGAAGTGGGATCATTGGAAGAGGAAGATTTACATCTGAAAAACTTGTTTCCTCATCCTGTATCACGGACAGTGATGAGTAATGACCATGTTGTACTGGAGAATTGTCCGTTGCTTGGAAAATGGGTTGCAAATAATCCGGACGTTCATGGAATTCAGTAAGCATATTGATGTGGAAGGTTTTATGCTTCCCATCAATATCGACAATATAGTCGACATCGGAAATTTTCGATATTATATCGTACGGACCTTTCCAAGAAATAAGTAATCTGTTTTCCCTACAAGGTAGTAATACAAATGCTTTGTCACCAGGACAAAGTTGTCGTAAGCATCTCTTCTTATTGGCAAATTGCCTTGCCTTCTGTTTCGCAAATTCAGAAGAAGAAGTTGCTAATTTGCATGCTTCGATAATTTTTTGTCTCAACGCGATGACATATTCGTAGGATGACTTTGTGTCATCGTCAATATTGTCAGATGTTATGAGATCGTGAAGCAACGACATAGGGCCACGCGGACGCGCGCCAAAGACGAGTTCAAAGGGAGAAAATCCCGTATGTTCATTGGGTACCTCTCTGTAAGCGAAGAGGGCCGCAGGTAAAACTCTGTCCCAGTCTTGAGGATGATCCTCAGTTATCTTCCCCAGTAAGTTTTTAAGTGTTCTATTAAGGCGTTCGACCATACCATTAGACATTGGATGGTAGATACTACTTAAAGATCTATCTATCTGCAGAGTAGACATTACTTGAGACATGGTATCTGATATTAGTTGGGTGCCATGGTCTGACAATATTTCTCCGGGGAACCCCAGACGAGAAAATATAAGCCAAAGAGCATCTGCAATATCAGCAGTAGTAATGCTCTTCAGAGGAATAGCCTCTGGCCAACGTGTGCACATATCAACACACGTCAAGATAAACTGATGTCCTCTGGCAGACTTGATCTTAAATGGACCAATAATGTCTATAGCCATTTTTTGGAACGGCCGAATAGGAATGTCCGCCGCCTGAATGGGTGCAGCATGCCGTGGACCTTTGGATTTAACTTCCTGACATACTTTACAAGATCGACAATAAATCCGTATGTCCTTGTTTACCAATGGCCAAAAGAAAGCCGCAAGGACTCTTGACTTAGTCCGGGAAAAACCCATGTGTCCAGCACACTGAGAGTCGTGAGCGTGCTGCAAAATTTTAACTCTCAAATTCTTGGGAACCAGGATTTGAGAATGACTTGACGTAATGGAGTCTTGAACCATACGTACAAGTACGCCATTCTTCTTTGTAATCCACGATTTACGACTTGTGTCTTTATTCGGATCACCTTTAGTTGCAAGAATGAAGAATTTCTTCAGAGTGGGATCATCTTCTTGCTGTTTTATAAACGAATCACGAGAAATTACCAAGGGATTATCTTGGTTATGCACTTCATTATCTTCAGTAGATGAAGTTTGAGGCATATTAAGAGCCTGAGCTCTAGTGACTACAGCGTTAGCAATCTGCATGTTTTGCCTTTCCCACGTGGAAATTTGTTGCGGAGTGCATTCTCTGACTCCGTGAATGCGACCGATGATGAGGTCAGCGATCGGATTCGGAAGAAGACATGCGTGTACATCTCCTGTAAAGAAAGGAGTAGCAATCCTAATGATAGCAGTAGAGTATTTCTCTAATGTGCCGCCAAATGTTACACATTTGACTACTTGTCCAGTGGCACGGGAAGGATCTACGAGTGACTGCCTAACACCAATTGTGGTGCATCCAGAATCAAATAGCACAGAGACTGGATTGTTATTCACTAAACCCTTATGTAAGACAAGAGAACCTCTTCCATCATGCGCGACTGATGCCGGAAGAGCAGGAAGAGGATGGCCACAGCTTAAAGTAGACACTGTGGTTGGCTCAAATAACGTTTTGCATTGGGGGCACTGAGATGCTCTCCCAAAATCAAAAGCGGCACATGCCATATTACTAGCATCATTATTATCTTTACTCTGTTTATAGGCTTCATTGGACTCTTGTTGTGCAGAGTTTGCCTGAAAATGTGGTTTATGTCTTTTGTATTGAGATCTACCTCGGTTATTATCACCTCTGTAGTTATTGTTACCTCTATTGTAACCCCTATTTGGGTTTGAGTCATAGTTCCCTTGGTTACCATTATCATATTCATTATAATGAGTATCTCTGTAATTATGATCTTGTTGACTCCAAGACGGATAACCCTGATAGTTTCTATAATTACTTCCTCTACGGAAATTCCTATAATTATGACCACCCCTGTGTCGAGAGCTATCAGCTCGTCTCCAGTTCTTTGAAGAAGAACCCTGAAATGATTGGTTACCTTGGTTTTGATAACTATTATGGTTACCTTTTTTATCAAATCTGTTTTGAGGTCCCTGAAATCTGTGTGAATAATTGGGATTGTATGGTGTTGCTGAAGCAACTGGCATACTCTCCTTAATCTTAGTGTTGCCAAAAGTCACGTCGGGGTGTGCAGTGACATATTGGGAACAATATTCTTCCATTTCTTTTAGAGATTTGGGTTTACGCTCATGTATAAATTCAAGGAAAGGTTTGTTCACACATGACATAATCTTATCTCTGAGCAACAAATCCATAAGTCCTTCATACGTTTTTTTCTGTTTTGGAAAGCTCAATCCAACGATCAACTGTGAGACGTGCCTTTGCAGTGAATTCTGAGAATTCTACACCCGTCTCAGGCACCATCGTTTTAAATAAAAGGCGATAGCCTTCCTCACTTAGCTGATATTTTTTTATCAAAGCCGCCCTAATGACATCATAATTATCCTTATCTGCTTCTCCTACAAGGCATAATCTAGTCAAAGATTCACCTTTCAAGTTTTCTGATAATTGATTAGCGTATTGTGATTTATCCACATTATGTGTACGACAAGAACGTTCAAATCTATCCAGCCAGAATGTAATATCGTCACTGGACTGATTGAACGGTGGAACCTTAACCTTGTAAGTAGAAGGTTTACCATTACCACTAGATGCCTGATTAACATTACTCATACTTGTCAATCTTAATTTCTCCAACTCAAATTCATGTTCTCTTATTGCTTTTTTTTTCTTCAGCCTCTCTGTCTAATCTTTTTTGTTCAGCTTCCCTGTCTAATCTTTTTTGTTCAGCTTCACTGTCTAATCTTTTTTGTTCCGCAGCAGCTTCTCTTTCTAATTTTTTTTTGTTCAGCTGCAGCTTCTCTTTCTAATTTTTTTTGTTCAGCTTCAAATCTCCTTTCCTCCACCTGCATCTGCAATTTCTTTTGTTCAGCAGCAGCCTCAGCTTCTCTTTCTAATCTTTTCTCTTCAGCCATAGTTTTTCTTTCTTCTGCAGCTAATGCTTTGTCATATTGAGCAACAGCCCATTGTTCTAATTGTTGACCAGTCTTATCAAGGGCTTTCCCTTGTGTAATGAAGTATTCTAATGTAGACATGATGTCTAACAATAATACTAATCACCTGAACCAATAATAATACCACAAGTTCTCAATGACTTGATTAATCAGTATACTATCCCAATATCTGTGGGTCACAAGCCTTTAATAAGGTCTTGTATAATAGTAATAATAATCAGGTACTGGTTTATACCATAATCCAAGTGCAGTGCACAGGCAATTGTGTCTTATGAAATATACCTATATAAAACATATGTCAACCAACAGAATACATAAAGTACAAATAGGACTGACAATACAAGAACGTTTGCAGAAATCAAAATAAATCAAATAGGGAAATCAATGAAAATAATCACTGAATCTGCAAAGAATAACAACACAAATGACGTCACAATATATGAATATAAATTGTGAATAGAACTGAAAGATAGAAAAGGTTAGACCAACAAATTACAAACAAATCAAAACAAAACTAAAGAACAAAGAAATATTACAAAAATAACAATAATTACAGACTTCACAGCTAACACAAAAGCAACAGTTGTCGCAGCAAATTTTCAATCAAGAAAATTGCACCTATAGAAAACGCCCACAACGGACCCTCTATGACGTGGGATATTCTGTTGTGAGGACGCCGCCCAACCTTAAACACAACCCGCTGACATAGAAACTAACATACTATACAAACAAATAACATGTAAACATAAATATATATAAATTATGTGTATGATAGTATGTGTTGCAAAATAGGCTCAGTTTTACAGTAATGGCAAAGTTATTTTTATGAAAATAAACAAACTGCCACTTTATTCAATTAAACATTCTGGCCTTAAATATTAAAGTTCATATACAGAAAACAAGAAGATCCATCGATGAAAATAGGACTTCTTAGTTCACTCATACTGTCTTCCTGTTAATATTGACAAGAATTGATCCAACTGTTCTGTGAAACTCTGTAATGTCTAATGTAAAAATGTCAACAACGCTGACCTACATACTGCATTCACTTGACAGGTCACGTGACAAAGTGTTGACAAATAGCAAACCAATACTGCAAGTATGTCGTATCAGCCACAGGAAACGGTCTGGTATCGGTAATCTGTTGACTTCTGAACTTCTGCGAGGTCAAACCCAGAAAGCTGGTCCACCAGTTGATAAAGTTGTTATTTATTCCAGTTAGTGATATCCACCAAAAGATAAATATAAGTGGATGGAAGCAGACATCATCATCATCATCATCAGTTGATAAGATCTCTATGGTGTTGTTTGCTCCACTGTAGTGTATGGAATGTCAACTTGACCTACGCAGTGGTGTGTAAACATGGATTGAGTGTATAATGTGCGAATGATAATAAGGGTTCGTGGTGTTGACAAATGTTCTTTTCTCACACTCATGTATGGCTGGAAGTCATCGACACCAACGACTGTGTACCTTTCTACAGTTTAATTGGACGTATACACTCGACAGCACAGATAGTGACAAATCACAGGTTGGCATAATACATCATAGTACAGTGGATAAATGGTCTTGCAATGTTACATGGGCACTCATGTAGAATAATTGTATAATGTACTGTCAGTAGCCAAGCACTCAGTATCGCCCATACATATATATCAACTGACTTCACTGACTGAGCACGTCAGCTTATAAATAATATTTCAGATGGCTTCTAAACCTAATCTCGTTTAGCGACGATTCTCCAACATAATGTTCAGCACATATTTTTCCATATAATAATATTGAACCGCTAATAACGGGTTCTCATGTGTAGCAGTGATCTCTGGACTAAACAAGCGATAATACGGGCATCCCTTTTCTCTTCTTGAAAGTCACTACATGTTTGGTTCCAAGATGGCTTCACTCGTGAGCTGTCACTCACGTTTGGATACAGATAATGAATCTGTCCTAAAGTTAGTCATTCATAAAACATTTCATTGCTCTGTAGATTTGGTCATGAACAATTGACTGCATTCTACAGGGTATAGTGCTGCTAGGAATCGAAGTCGTTTTCATCGAGTCAAATATATTCTCTTAGACATTCAAATCGTACCTATCGAAAATGGTGGCTTCGTACGAGAGTTCATAAGAATGTCTATTATTACCTTGGTATCAGAAATATGAAAATGCCATTCCTTGGCAATACGAATAAACACTGGGGTAAAGCATACACGATAGGTCTAGACGACTATCACTTTCCCCACTAATACTGAGATCACTTTTTCCCCGGCGACAGGCCGACATAGAAAACACAGTCCCTATCAGGACGAAGCCAAATCACACCACACTCTAGCGACACATCCGCCGAATAGCCTTTGACCTCTCTAGAGACAACAGAACATATAGTTCGACTTAGATATGTAAAGATATACAGATATAAGACAGACTCGTCCTACTCAGACAAACAATACACATAAATTCAGGCCATAGATATTCTGAAGCAAGAACAATCTATTACTACCCAAACAAAGAATAAATCGCAGAAAACTGGATTTATCCGCGGAGTTCGATCGAAAGAGCCGACACAACTTTCAAGGGAAGTAACTCAATAATGACTTTTCCTTAAGCACTATTTTGTTTACAAAATATTTGCGAACATAACAAGTATACCAATGTATAATATTGTAAGATATCAAAGACTGCACGTAACAGGGGGTCTCTGATGAGACAAAGAAAGAAGATAACTACTGCTAAAGCATGTCGTACAAGGCCACTAATACGTTTTTCTGTACGAGTCTTGTAACCTCATCATATAAAACAAATTGCTTAAGAAAGCATCATTGAAAGATCATGTTAATGCTGGATGCAGCCTGCCTGTAGTGGTTCCAGCTGCATTTGTGGCTCTATGCTCCACAGGGAGGGAAAAGGGGAATTATGATAAATGATTTCAAATACTATTATCAGTTTTTTTTTCTATTTTGATATAATGTGTCAGGACATCTTTCTAAAATAATAATTGTCCTCTTTTAGAACACGTATGATCCGCTGTCAACTAAAACATTCTGAATCACTTCGTTTGTTAGTCGAGACGACGTTGAAAATGGAACAGTGAACAAAGGAGACTCAAAACAAACTGCCTTCTTGTTCTCTTCTTGTGTTGGTCTGTTATGATTCAGTTACAGACACTACCACATACTGAATGACATATGTTTCGTTAGAATGAGGGCCTTTCTGGCCCATTAACTTTCTATTTCTAGTACCCACGCGTTGATGCACCATTATTAACTCTTTTCTACCTGCTGGATGTTATCAGAGACATTTGTCCTGCGACGGTTGTCTTCGCTTCACCAAGCTACTGCCGCAGCTGTGACTTACTATGGAAGAGAAATCGCAAGGCTTTTGTTGCAAATTAGTGGAGCGGAGACGTTAAGCGAAACTTCTCGTCGCCTTCACCAGGAGTGAATGGCGCGTGCAGTGTTGATCACCAAACATGATTTTTTTGTAACCTCATCATAAGACGTTTTTGCACGTGCTTTAAATAACAAGGTCGCTGCCAAGGAGACAAACATAAACGACCTAATACATAATTTCCCAATGGGTTTTTTTTAAATATCTCAAACGAAACGACTTTGTTTCTTTTTTCTAAGCTATAACTTTTTTCGATACAAGTGACCTGTTTTTTATTTCATTCTCGTTAGTTTGCCAAATAGGATTTATCCCAAACATGAATACTATCGCAGGAATATTTGTAAATGTTTGGTAGGCCGACAGAAAGATGTTTCACCATGAGTCATCTCGTCTTTTGAGATTTGCTGGAAGAATAGCTGAGAGCACCTGCAGGCCGTACAACACCGCCCTACCTGATGGAAGAAGAGATTAAGTCTAACAGATTACGCCATACAATGAAGTTTTTTTTTCTGTGGTTGAAGCCCCGTGACGCTCTGGGTGTGTACATGCCTAAATCTTGGTAAATATTCCAATACGTTTACCGTAAAGTCACGCATAAAATAGCTATCCACTATCTTCTGAGGTACCAAGTGGACACTGTGAAGAGAAAGTTCCAGTAAGAAACAACTGATCAAGACAAATGTGAATTCTCTCATTCTGGAAACATGCTGGATTCCAGATGTGATGATCATTAAGCACTGTGATAGTGTGTGATTATGCGATTATCAAAAGCACTGTGATAGTGTGTGGGGATGCGATAATCATAAATCACTGTGATAGTGTGTGTTGATGCGATAATCATAAAGCACTGTGATCGTGTGTGAGGATGCGATAATCATAAAACACTGTGATAATGTGCGGGGATGCGACAATCATAAAGCACTATGATAGTGTGTGGGGATGCGATAATCATAAAGCACTGTGATCGTGTGTGAGGATGCGATAATCATAAAACACTATGGGGTTTTAATATTGATATTAACTTGGAGTCATCCGTTTCTCATTCCTGACTGACTCTAACCATGGTTTGTACTTTGAGGTGAACTGACAATAATGTCTGCATAAACGCTAGAATGATAAGAGAGTTAACTAAAATTCTACATGTCGTGTTTTCAGAATTTTTGAAAGAATTTCGTATCATTTTGACGTGGCACGCTCAGTTCGACCTAGACACAGGTCTTTTGGTTATATCAGGATGAATCTTCATATACAAATGGCAGTGTTGTCTGATAATAGTTTCTTTGATGCCTTTTTTTCTCGGTCACTGGTCACCAAATACCTTCAATGCATTAAAAACGAGTGCGCTAGTGATATTATATCCAGCAGTATGTGTTAAAACTTAAGTCCTGTAGCAGATACTGCCGTGGAAATCAGTGTTAGAGACTTCGCCTACACTAGACCTCAGCTTTATGGGCTAGGGTGACCAGTTTTCTTCTTCACTGCCTTTGCCTTCGCTAGCTCAAATGCAGAATCAAGTACCAATTTGTACAAATAAATAAAATGGATTGATACCCGGCCTGGTTTTGAACCCGATTGCTTTGTCTCGAGACGCAAGTACTTAAACCGTTTTTTCACGCGGACGGGCTATCGTATGTATAAAGAGTAAAATTATTCATTCGTCACAAAAACTATAATTTTAATCAGCGAACATTGAGATTTATGTGCACCTGCGCGTTTATTAAATGTTACATTTGACATTATTACATTTAACATTACTTGGTTCGTAACATTTCCTGGTTTGTTTATTAATTCTACTTCTGAATAAAACTTATTCCCATAATGAGCAGTTTGTTAAAAAAAAATTTCGTCCCTGAAAAACACCAGCTTGTGGACTCCATTTACGATGTGATTTAAATGAGAAAGTAAAGATAATATTATCTACACAGCTTAAATTTTATGATACGCACGACGTAAGAAATAAGGAGGGAAAAGTGCAATGAGTGAACAGTACCTGGACCGAAACGGGGTTCGGAGCACTAGGATGCATTCTTCTAGTTGGCTTTCAGATGTTTATACGGGTGAGTTTTTAAAATCTTTCTGTACCAAGCCGTTTACCCAAGCACCAAAGTGACAATTCTTTTCAATATCTGCTTTAAACTAACCATTAAACATTACATATTATTTAGAAAAAATAGTATATATATATATATATATATATATATATATATATATATATATATATATATATATATATATATATATATATATATATATATATATATATATATATATATATATATATATATATATATATATATTTAATTTTTTTCTTGGTCGTCTGGAAGATGCTGCGCGATAGTAGTTCTTCGACGAACTGACAGACCATGTCGCTTCATAAAACGAACTGCCCATCCATACGAAGCTTTAAATGTTGTTGTGCCTGCACGAGACTTTTTAAGTTCCAAATCTTTAAGTCGGATTTCAATGCATGAAACACCGATGCCTTGTTGCTGTAGTGATTTCTAAATACAATATCTAAATTAATATATAACAGTGTAGGGCATAAAGGCAAAGATAAGAAAGTACAAAAGAATTTTCCGCTAGAACGGTTGGTGTCGCCTACGCCTTCAGATTATTATTTGCTAACGAATAGCCGAACAAAACGGTACTCAATTTTTTTAAATTCTTCCTTGACATAAACAACCACTTTTCCTAGTTCTAAGAAAATATTTGCCTAAAATGCATTGTGGAACGAGGAGGGGCAAGGATAGATGAAATGCTAATTCGTTTCGCTTTGATTTTAAACTAAAAGCCAACTGTAGCACAGTGGCAAGCCTTGCCTTAGGGGTTTCCCCAATACGATGAAAAAGTTAGAAATGTATACACTACGGTCATGTAAACATGTTTAGCTCTTATTATGAATGACCTAAGCTCTCGTATTTCGCTTGAAAGTACATGGAAAAAGAGTGAACGAGAGGTAGTTTAAAAATAAACAACTAACATAGAAAAAAAAGATAGAATTTTGAACCAACCCACATAGCCCCTTAAAAATCGTAGATTCGTGTACCTGAAGACTTGCTCACCAAGAATATGTTATTAGTTATCTAAATAGTCCCTTAACTAATCAAATAATGATAAAACAATACATAGAGATCAGAGATACTGTCAGGTCAAGTATGAGTGGGTCTATAGCGAACATGAGGCAAAGCATAAAGATTGATCCACCATGTGATAGACTGTCAGAGAGATGTAAAACTACAAGAATATGTATGATTGTCATAAAGGAGCATAACACCTTTCCTATTATATGGAAGAGATTACAGCTGGAATTGCAGTGGCGTTGTAACTGTTAGGGGAGAGGAATACTGGTGTACATTGTCACATCAAAAGAAAATGGTGGCATAGGTTTGTATAAGGCTATGACCCTTTTTGTTTGTTTGTAATGTACATGTCCTTAACTGTGGACTATTAGTGTATGCTAGATATTAAGAAGGATGCATACCTTCACATTTCAGAGGTCCTGGGTACTGACGTTAATGTGGTACCAAACGCTTGAAAACTGATTGATTCAGGACTCTGCCTGTTTACTGCGAGCACATTCTAGTGGCCATTGTCTATCAAACAGGGAACAGATTGTCAATCGAGCATAGGAAAGGTTCAACCTATATTCTACTGCCAAGATAAGTTCTCGTTCGGCACCTGAGAGCTCAACTACAGAACTTTAAAAGAAATATAAAAAGTGACCGTGAATAAACTGGGACAAATATTTAATAGTTCCACAAGTGACAAAATAGAAACAAACATTACTAAAAGGGTATGATTTCAAACAACGACCTAGTGGTACTACCAGTATTTCCTTAAAGTAGGAGAACACTACAGATGTATATGAGAATAATATTTTTATGTATGGACAGAGGATCTATTGTGCTATTTGACTGATGTAATTGATTATTTTGATTTCACTTTTAAATTGTCAATCCTGATTCCAAATAAATTAGAATCAGGATATTAATAATAATAATATAAATACATTTGGAATGAGATAAAAAAAGTAGTGGTAGCTGAAAGGTACCCTGAAAAGTTCACAATACTATTGGGTAAATTCAGGGACCTTCATAGCTAATTTAATTTAATACAAATATAATAATACATAACAACAAATTCATAACATCAAATCCACCACAGTTGCCTTCTATCCACTACCCACTTCAATAATGTTTTTTCTAGGTCTGGAAGATCTGCTGGTGACCCACGATTCGCCTTTTTCTTACTAGGCAACACTTGCAGCGCCTCTGTTTTTTTTTTCGCCATAATCGAATGTTGCACTTGTTAATGGAAAAATGTCGTTAGATTCTGCATATTTTACCACTAAGAGCGTATTCTGCTGCAGTATAACATTTTCTCGAATTCATTTTTAAGGCTCAAAATAATAAAATGACAAACTTCACAACCAAGCTTAATATCAAAACACATTGAAGACCAAGAGTGCGAAATGCGTTTTGCAGCAATAAGAAAACTCATGGCACATTCAATTTCGCGCCATTTTCACTGTCAAATTGTGACAAAAACTTGACAGACTTTCCAATGTCGGTTACTTTCGATATCGAAAATGACGTATTTTTTAGTACTCGCGTATAATACGCACCCGAGTTTTAGAGGGCAAAAATGAGTAAAAATTGTGCGTATTATACGCGAGATTTTACGGTAATGTCTTTACTTTTGCAGGGCAACCATGCTGTGACGTATAATGGAAATATAGTCTACAATGTCTGACAGTTTTTCGTGATCCCGTTAGAGTCTATGATTCGCTAGCAAAGCCATGCAACTTACAGCCTGCGTTTCATCATCATAACCCTCCACTCCCAAAGGAGCATAGGCCTTCAACAAACACATGCCAAGTCCTCCTGTCCCGTGCCATCATCTCAAGTTCTTTCCATGTTCTCCTCATCATTTTCACCTCTGTTTCCAACTCTCTTCTCCATGTACTTCTTGGTCTTCCTCTGCCTCTCTTGCCCTGGGGGTTCCAGAACAAGGACTGCCTTGTAATGCTATCAACAGGTTTCCTCAGTGTGTGTCCTATCCATCGCCATCGTCTTCTTCTCATCTCTTGTTCCACTGGCACTTGTCTAGTTCTTGTCATCAGTTCCTCGTTGGTAACCTTGTCATACCATTTTAATCCCTCTATTCTACGCAAGCACCCATTTATGAAAGTCTGTAGCTTTTTGGTTGTTGTCTTTGTTGTTCTCCATGTCTCCGAGCCATACAATAGGACTGACTTCACATTTGAGTTGAAGATTCTTATTTTCGTGTTGGATCCAATTTCTCTTGATCTCCATATATTTCCCAATGCAATGAAAGCTCCTCTTGCCTTTTGTATTCTTATTTTGATATCGCTGTCTGTCCCTCCAACTTTGTCTATATTACTGCCAAGATATGTGTATGATTCTACATCTTGAATTGGTGTTTCTTCAAGTTCAACCCTGTTATCATTACCTGCATTTATTCTCATATTTTTGTCTTTTCCCTGTGTATTTTCAGACCCAATTGCTGTGACCTCTCATCGAGTGTTTTCAATTTGTCCTGCATCTGATTACGGTTATGAGACAGAAGAGCCAAGTCATCAGCAAAATCCAGATCATCCAACTGCTTAGTCAGAGTCCACTGGATTCCATTTCTGTTGTGTGTTGTCGATGATCTCATAACCCAATCTATTGCCAGCAAGAAAAGAAATGGAGACAAGAGGCATCCCTGTCGCACTCCTGTTCTTATCCCAAACGGTTCTGTAAGCTGTCCTTCGTGAAGAACTCTGCATGTCATGTCTTCATATGTTTTCTTTATTAAATTAATGATCTTCAGGGGAACTCCATAATGCCTCATCAATTTCCAAAGTGATTCTCTGTCTACACTGACAAATGCCTTTTCGTAGTCCACAAATCCGATGTATAGTGGTGAATTCCATTCCAGACTTTGTTCAACTATTATTCTCAAAGTGGCTATCTGGTCTGTACATGATCTGTTTTGTCGAAAACCTGCTTGTTCATCTCTCAGTTTCTTGTCTATGGACTCTTTTAATCTCTCAAGGATAATCCTGTTTAATACTTTTCCTGGCACTGATAGTAACATTATTCCTCTATAATTTGTGCACTCTTGTAAATTTCCCTTCTTAGGCAACTTAACCAGATATCCTTCCTTCCATTCTGCTGGTATCTCTTCCTTTTCCCAGACTTTACCAAGTAATTTATATAACATCTCTGTAGCCGTGTCGATATCTGCTTTGATGGCCTCTGCTGGAATGCCATCAGGTCCAGACGCTTTTCCCTCTCTTAGAAGCTTTATGGCTTTCTTTATTTCTTCCTTCGTTGGTCTTTCACCGTTAATTTGTAGCTCTTCTTCTGCTGGCTGGATGTCCGGCGGGTTTTGTGGAGCTGGTCTATTGAGAAGGTCCCCAAAATATTCTGTCCACCTCTTCATTTGCTCTTGTATATTGCTGAGCAGTTTCCCATTCTTGTCTTTTATGAGGCAACTTGTTTGCTTGTATTTCCCTGTTAGCTTCTTTGTGCTGCTATACAGTTCTCTCATATTTCCTTAGGCTGCAGCATCATCTGCCTCTCTTGCCAGCTCCTCAATATACTTCCTCTTGTCTCTTTTGATACTTCTTTTTACTTCTTTGTTTGCTTCTGTGTACACTTCTTGAGCCTTGGCTTTGGAGCTTCTAGTTTTGCTTGTGTTTAACTCTGCTTTCTTGTTTTTCTGTCTTTTATCTTATTGATGGTTTCTGTTGTTATCCATGCTTTTTGTTGTCTTTCCCTTTTCCCCAGTATTTCTTCACATGTCTCCTTCCATACTGTTTTGACCTGCTGCCAATAGTCTTCTGTATTCTTCAAAAACGCGCAATGCGCCTTGTTGCTGATAAACACCAATCACATTGTATAGATTTATATAATTATCTTCAAATATTACCCCTCAGGAAGCGCTTCCTCTTTAACAAAGGGAAATTTATTCACAAAATCCTGTCACAGAATGCTCCAAAGTATCTTTGGCCGCTTTTAAAATACAATGACAGACGTAGTCAGCGCTTAAATAAATTACAGGTACCCAAGCCCAGGCTTGACCTATTTAAAACTAGTTTGGCTTACTCAGCTGCTCATCTTTGGAACAATCTTCCCAATGACCTGAAAAACACGCACAGTCCTTACTCATACAATCGTATACTATTCAAATACTTTATGAGTGCTGATTATATGCCACCCTAACTGATTGTGTTGTACTTTTATCTAATATACTGTATGGAGGCTCTGATGATCTAGTTTTCATTACAATATACTTATTCTTAATATTATATTCTTAATAACTTATATTCTTAATTTTATGATCAGGTACTGTTAATGTGTGCTGTTATACTTCCTTGTAATGTTGCACTGTCCTTAAATTAATACTTTCAGTACGCTGGAGAATGTTGAGTAACAGTAATAAAAGATGAGCAAGAGGATGGAAGAATGCAAGAGGGGACTGTGTCCGATTTTCAACCCTTGGCAAATTAATTGCTTTCGTATATGTCTATCTAACTATCTACCTAGTCTGATTCTGGTCTTGAGTTTGGGACGCAAAGGAAATGGAAAGGAAAATGGAAAGTAACTGTCTACCCACCTCATCTTGATGAACCTAAAAAAAAAAAAAAAAAAAAAAAAAGTCCCTGAGTCATTCAGTTGAACACCGTATGAACATTTTACAAGTTCTCATAACATACCTCTGAATATGTCTCAAATCACTAATTTACAGTACGAAGAATTAGATTTTTTTTTTTTTTTTTTTTTTTTTTTTTTTTTTTTTAAATTTATTTATTTTTTATTTATTTATTTATTTTTCAAATTCATTATTACTATTAATTTTTTTTTTTTTAATATAATTATTTTATTTTATTTTAAAAACACTTTAATTATGATGATTATTGCAAATGTAATATTACTTTTATAATGATAAATGCCTTAATAATGCTTAAAGTAAATGTGAGGATGAAAGGATATTAGTATACATGATGAGAGAGAGAGGAAGGGCAGAATGTCAGACGGGCCTGCGTGCCCAATTCTTAACCCTTTGAAAATAAAGTTCGTTCGTTCGTTCGTTCTACATCTTCCAGCTGTTGGAGCACTTGGAATTTGTTGGATACTGTGACCGCAAATTTTTCTCTTGTTTCTTGATTTCTTAGCTGTCCTACATTAAACTGTTGTCTATAATTTTGCATTGTTGCATATCTCTTGAGTTTCATTTTTACTTTGGCTATCAGAAGATGGTGATCTGATGCCACATCTGCTCCTCTATATACCTTTACATCCTGCAATGATGATCTAAACTTCTTGTTTATGCATATATGATCAATCTGATTTTCTGTTCTATGGTCTGGTGATATCCATGTTGCCTTGTGTATTCTCTTATGTGGAAACATGCTTCCTCCTATAGCCAGTTGATATGAAGCACAGAAGTTTGCGAATAGCTCTCCATTTTCATTCATTACTCCTAGCCCTTGTTTTCCCATGACTTCTTCGAATCCAGTGTTGACTGTACCTATCTTTGCATTCATGTCACCCATCAAAATTGTGATGTCTCTTCTTTTTACTTTATCCATAATTTCCTGTAGTTTAGTATAAAATGCTTCTTTCACAGACTCTTCTTTGTCATTAGTTGGTGCATAACATTGGATGACATTTACATGAATTTTCTTTTTAGCTGTTTTGAAAGAAGCTGTTATTATTCTGGGTCCAACAGCTTCCCATTCAATTAGTGCTTTCTGTGCTTCTTTAGATAACATAAGAGCTACCCCTTCACTGTGGTGTGAACTTTCGTCTTCATGTCCTGAGGACAGCACCAATTCACCTGTGATGAGTTTCTTCCTGTCTACCCCCTTCCACTTTGTTTCACACATTCCCAGAACCTCGATTTTGTATTCCCTCATTTCTGCTGCTACTTGCGCCACTTTCCCTTGTTCGTTTAATGTCCGAACATTCCAGGTGCCAAATCTGGAAGTTCTCCTAGAAGAAAGAAGGTTAGTCAGCAACACAGACTCCTTTCGGCTTTCTCTGTGTTGCATCATACGCCTCCCCGCGAGAGGACCTTCCCCTGTCTTGGATGGCTGTGTTTTATTTTCTTTATTTGACTTGTCCATATTTGTTGAAGTTTTTTGTGGTTTAAATTTTTTTTACAGGATGGGGTAACCGGCCCCATGCCCAACCCTCCTTAGTCGCTTTTTACGACATGCTTGGTAGGGGACAGTGTTACTATTCTTTGCTCCCCTTTCGGGCCCCGGTAACACACGGGTGACAGCCTGCGTTTACTCACTTTTAATCCACGCCTCTGTTTCTTGAGACGTAAACAAACAGAAATATTACCAACTTCCGCGACTTGCCAGTCATAACGGGGAGCGAACCTGGTTGTTTACCTGAGTTTCTTACGCGAGCTGATCTGTCAATCATCAAGATATCAGACAGATGCACGTGGAAAAACACCGGCTCTCTGAAGTAGTCGCACGGGTAAAATTATTTTCTCCGTGTACTCTTTGATGTTCGTACATACAGGGGAGACAACTCTGTAATCTCCAGAAGCGGGCAAATCTACTAGTACCCGTTACACGGTTCCAAGTCTTTTGTTGTCGATTAGCAGCGCCGACAGAAGCGACCAGGGAAACCTTTTATCTTGAGAACTTTGTTCTGATTTTCTCCTAATGTGAACGGTGGTGTGAAAATTAGCATCCTCTAGAGAGTAGATAACAATAATGTATATAAACTGTGGCTCCTAAAACCAGTCATCGGTTGCTGCTCAGAATTTTTCGGAAAGTCTAAACACGTAATATAGACCTATTGTGGAAAAGTGTGTTAATAGCCTTCGTGGGGATTTAATTCGGATTTTCTGGTAATAGAAATATGTGCTTAAGCGTGATTTAATGTGTTAAGTTTTACCATTATAATTCACTGTGATTTCCTAGCGTTAAAACTAGTGAAATAAAATGACGCGTAGATATTTCTTGCCAGTTGTTCAGTTTAATGTAATTTCCATCACCCGCTTTCTTACACCAGAAGATACGGTTTAGCTGACTGAATTAATATGATAGTCGCGACTGATAGTGGACCATAGAATTTACATTATATTTCATTTGTGTAATTATATAAGTGACTAGTGTTAAATATCATACGACTTAACAAACAGACGCCGACAATCAAATAGCTATTAATGACAGGCGATATTTGTTAAGTGCGCATCGGGATAATTAAATAATAATTGACATTGCACGCTGATTGTTAGCGCGCAAAGAAGGAGCGGTGAGGGCACATACCTTCACCTGTCCTAGAGACGCCGCGCTAGCTAAAACTGACCGGATAGGATAGTCTAGAGACACCGTGTGCCTTTTAACTTTAATCATGACTGACGGAGAGGATGAGAGATCGTCTCGTCCCCTTCCGTGTATATATATGTAGAGATATAATAGTAGCATTTTTTTCATAATGTTTCTCTATTTCTCGCAGACCTGATCAAACGGCTACCAGCGGTCTATTTTGGTCTTTTTCTTCACTTACTGAGCGACTAATGTGGTCTTCTTCTTGGCTTACACGTGCAAAGTTCATTTGTGAACAGGATTGGCCAATGGACACATACAAATTTTAAATAATAAATTTAACTGGACTTACAAATACCCAGATAATTTTTTTGCAATTTTATCAGCCCACTGGGTTGTGAAAGAAATAACAGTTCTCCCGACTTTTGACAGTCGTATCAGCGGATTTATACAGCAAGTTACGCTGTTTCAAAATCGGCATTCACCACAAAGCCAGCCGATAGGATTTACCATCATCATCAATTAACAATAATTAACAGTCTTTTAGCAACCAGATGTTTCCTTAGTACTGTGACCACCAGATCTCGAGTTTTTTTCTACATTAACTATTCGAGGTGACATTTGTCTAGCCAGGAAACTACCACCAAATTAGGCGTTCCCCTTATAAAAATTTAATTATTAGAAGGAGGGACTGGGGCCCAATTTGGAAGATAAACACACTGGAATATATAATCAGACATTGTACGTCCAAGAGATTTCTTCACCAAGAATAGGGTAAGCGTGATTGAGTGGCCACGTATGTCAGAGAGAGTGAATATTTTCTTTGTTACAGAAAAATTGTATCATCTAAATTCTGTTTAAATATTGTTTACTTTACTGGATACCATTTAGTGGGCACTTTGTTCTTCTCTTTACTGTCTATGCTGTAACATAGTGCTAACCTTTAACCTTTGGGGTTATTAACTTGTTGGGGTTCTTTTCTTCTCAAGGAGGGGAGGGCACATGTATTCAGTTATTTTTCTATGTATGAATTCTGATTTTATTTGATCTTTCTTAGATATTCGATGTTGTAAAGTTTAATGATAATAAACAACAAAAGAACTTAACTTTGAGTGTTGGTCAGACACATACCCAATTTACCATAGTTTTTCACGTGTCTTGTTGTCACATAATTGTGTGTGTGCGTGTTTAGTTAAACTTATATTTCTAGATATAGGGAGGTGCAAGATTGTCTTATACTAAATTATAGTCGTATAGATAGGCTGGACTAGAGAAACTACTCATTCCAGAGACAGATCTTCTCCTTAAAATATTCACTCGTGAAATCTATTCTCACACCTTTATTTCTCGCGTACTATCACCATCCACTATACTCAGGCGGGACCATAAATATCTTCAAACCTATCTAAATGCACGACACATGCCTTTCGTTTATTCCTTGTTCTGAGCGCCGTGGCGATAACACCCCGTCATCTGTTCCTATCATCACTGCCACCGCATATACATAGAGCTTTGGAGGTGACTGGGCGCAGACTTCAAATTAAAAGAAAAACAACAACAACAACAAAATAATAGTAAAATACTTAGCACCAAAAAAGAGAAATGGGCAAGAAGATTAAAATAACTGTATGCCGCTCCACCTATGTTCCAGTCTTGACATATGGATGAGAGTCATGGGCAATGACTGCAATCTACAAAAGTCAGCTGCAAACCTCAGAAATGACGTATCTGAGGAAGGTGGTTGAAGTAACAAGATGAGACATGGTCCGCAACCAGACGATACGTCATGACTTCAAAACCCAGCCCCTGCAGACCCAAGTTAAACAGTCCCAATTACGATGGTTTGGGCCATGTTTGCAGAATGGAAGAAGATCGACTACCACGGAAAACTAAGAGCCAGTGTTCCAGGCCTCCAGGACGACATAGAGTTCGCTGGGAGGACAACATTAGACAATCTCTGAAGGACCGAGGACTAGATTTGAACCAGGCCAGGAGAAAGACAGCCGATAGGATAGTATGACGTTCTCTCAGGAAAACATGTACACCCAAGGGTGGAAAAGGAAGAACTAAGTAAGTAAGTAAGGAGTATTTTAAAAAATGAAATTGAAAATTTCAAAGTAAAAAATTATTTGCATATAAAACTGATCGTTTTCCTATATAACTATCTTATTCATTTTTCAAATACAGCGTATTGGGCGTCTGTCTGTAATTCCACATGAATAAATAAGAAACCACCTTCAATAAAACATAAATGTATTATGTTTTTGTAAATTACCACAATGAACATCACTTGTGGAAATTACGATGTGATCCACTTACGGAAATTACGATGTGATTCAACTCAACAGCATGAAATTGAGTCGCGTAAGAGTACATACAGTTCTGAGGGGGTGGGGCATCATGAGATCTCGCACCACCGTGTAAAATCCGTAGGGACAGGCTCTGCTGCTATGTTATGGACCCTAAAAGGAAGGCAAAAGAGCGATCAAAAACGGCGTGACGGAGAACCGTAGAAGCCGAGATGAAATGCAAGAACTGGAGTTATGGCCCAAAGCTCTACAAGATACCACCAGGTGTATTCGTCACTGATTACTTTATCAGTCAACACAGAAAACGTTGGAGATCCATTACAGCCAACCTTTGTTGTGGAGATGGCAACTGATGATGGTCAGTGTTATATACCAGTAACTGTCAGTGTTATATTCCCTTAACTGTCGGTGTTATATACCAGTAACTATCAGTGTTATATATCAGTAACTGTAAGTGTTATATAACCTTAGCGGTCAGTTTTATATACCCTTAACTGGCAGTGTTATATGCTCGTAACTGACAGTGTTATATACTCGTAACTCATAGTGTTATACACCCGTAGCTGTCAGTGTTATTTACCCGTATCTATCAGAGTTATATACCAGTAACTGTCAGTGTTATATTCCCTGAACTGTCAGTGTTATTTACCCTTAACTATCAGTGTTATATTCCCTTAACTGTCCGTGTTATATTACATTAACTGTCAGTGTTATACCAGTAACTTTAGTGTTATTTACCAGTAACTTTTAGTATTATATTCCCTTAACTGTCAGTGTTATATACCCGTCACTGTCAGTGTTATATACCGTTTGTCAGTGTTCTATACCCTTAACTGGCAGTGTTATATGCCAGTAACTGTCAGTGTTATACATCCATGACTGTCAGGGTTATATACCCGTACCTATGAGTGTTATATGCTCGTGAATGACAGTGTTGTGTACCCGTAGTTTTCAGTGTTATACACCTATAACTGTTACCGTTTTTTACCCGTAACGGCCATTGTTATATACCCGTAACTGACAGTGTTATGCGCGCGTTCCTGCAAGTGTTATATTCCCGTAACTGACAGCGTTATATGTCTGTATATGTTAGTGTTATTTATCCGCAACTGTCAGTGTTATACACCAGTAACTGTCAGTGTTATATTCTCTTAACTGTCAGTGTTTTATGCTAGTAACTGTCAGTGTTATATTCCAGTAACTTTCAGTGTTATCTTCCCTTAACTGTCTGTGTTATGTACCCTTAACTATCAGTGTTATTTACCAACAACTGTCAGTGTTAAATGCCAGTAACTGTTAGTGTTATGTACCAGTAACTGTCAGTGTTTTATTCCAGTAAGTGTCAGTGTTATATGCTCGTAACTGACAGTGTTATATACCCGTAATTGTCAGAGGTATATACCCGTAAATGTAAATGTTATACACCCGTAACTGTCATTGTTAAATACCAGTAACTGTCAGTGTTATATTCCCTTAACTGTCAGTGTTATATACCAGTAACTATCAGTGTTGTATACCAGTATCTGTCAACGTTACATATCTTCACCCTTCAGTGTTATATACCCTTAACTGACAGTGTTATTTGCTCGTAACTGACAGTGTTATACACCCGTAACTGACAGTGTTATATACCCGTAACTGTCAGTGTTATATACCCGTAACTGTCCGTGTTATACACCCGTAACTGTCAGTGTTATTTACCCGTAACTGTCAAAGTTATATACAAGTAACTGTCAGTTTTATTTTCCCTTAACTGTTAATGTTATATACCAGTAACTATAAGTGTTTTACACCCGTAACTGTCAGTGTTATATACCCTTAAATGTCAATGTTATATACTCTTAACTGTCAGTGTTATGTACTAGTAACTGTCAGTGTTATATACCTGTAACTGTTAGTGTTATATACCAATAACTGTTAATGTTATATACCCTTAACTGTCAGTATTATATACTCGTAGCTCTCAGTGTTATATACAAGTAACTGTCAGTGTTATACACCTGTGACTGTCAGTATTATATACCCGTAACTGTCAGTGTTATATGCTCATAAATGACAGTGTTATGTATCCGTAACTTTCATTGTTATACACCCGTAACTTTCATTGTTATATACGTGTAACTGTCAGTATTATATACCCGTAACTGTCAGTGTTATATGCTCATAAATGACAGTGTTATTTATCCGTAACTTTCAGTGTTATACACCCGTAACTGCCAATGTTTATAAACGTGTTCCTGCCAGTGTTATATACCCGTAACTGACAGTGTTATATGCCTATAACTGGCAGTGTTATTTACCCGTAACTGTCAGTGTTAAATAACAGTAGCTGTCAGTGTTATATTCCAGTAACTGTCAGTGTTATATTCCCTTAACTGTCAGTGTTATATACCAGTAACTGTCAATGTTATATATCAGTAACTGTTAGTGTTATGTACCAGTAACTGTCAGTGTTATATTCCAGTAACTGTCAGTGTTATATTCCCTTAACTGTCAGTGTTATATTCCCTTAACTGGCAGTGCTATATATTAGTAACTGTTAGTGTTATATACCCTTAAATGTCAGTGATATATACCAGTAACTGTCAATATTAGATACCCGTAACTGTCAGTATTAGATACCAGTAACTGTCAACTTTGCGTAACCTTAATTCTCAGTGGTCTACACCGGGAACTCTAACATTTCAAAATTGAACAATTTACTCGTATTTACAACCATTATAGAACAAACCCAGTGAAGTTCCCGGGGGTCTCTGAAGATACAAAGAAAGAACAAAACTACTGCAACCTCAGACACCTCGTACAAGGCGACTAATATGAGGTTATGTATGGGGGCTGGCAACCTCATCATGTCAAAGAAATTGCCACAGAAGCCACCTGTCGTAGATTTTCGATAGGGAAATTAAGACTTGGGTTGGTCCCTTCTGAATAGGTTAGAATGAGTGATAGTCACAGTGAGATGTGATATTAGAAATAGAGTTCCACGAGTGAGATGGTAGAAATTTATAGAGGCTGTCCCGGAAAATCGAGAATCTCTCTATCCGCCTATCTTCTACAACAGATCCAGAGGAGTCAGACAGTCTACAAAAAATATATATATCAATATATATCTATCCACTCACGTGTCCGCACATACAATTGACGACAGTAAGACACACAGACGTGGGAACACTATAACAATGATTATATAGATATTATGGGAACGAACTGACCACCACACTGAATTAAATGTAGGTATAGTTTAATTATCATAGTAAACTTACATCACAACATATAAAATACATCAAAAGCATACACATAGTCATAAAAAATCAAGGAATGCTACAATAGTGATAGACCCGTTTGTATGGTCCTCCCCTGGATATATAGCTCACAGTCCCGTTAGAAGAAAGTGATAACCCCAAGGAGTTACAGATGCATATGATTGAGTCTATGGTTTCATCCTTTTTAAGGTATGGACAGACTTGATACTCTGCTTTTCTAAGGGTGAATATTGTTAGCAATAACTTGCATAAAGGAAATTACAACGTGGGTGACTCAAACAAAGAACATCCTTCAGTCTACTTTCACTCGGTTCTTTCATCAAGGCCCTGATATACTTACAATCGTGCTGTGGCTCGCCGTCTGGCGCAAACTTTGGGACACTCACACTTTTTATCTGTTACTGTCGTTTAATGAAACAGATCCCAGCTCTGCACATTTGTTTGTTGGTTTCATCAAAATGGATCTGGGGAGCGTCTGCTTCATGCGATAGTTATTTCAGACTAAAGTTAGTGTCACTTGACTCACGAAGTAAGAATTAGGCTTAAACGAGCACACAATGTCAGAACACGAGGTTTCCCTTAATTAGGAAGATGACCGATGGACAACTTCTCTCAACAAATAATCTTGGTTCACCACACACTTGTCAACAATGTCGGAAAATTAATGTTTCAGATTTCTGTAATTTTTCTCGCCACCAGGCAGCATGTACATTAGAGTTAGTGTATAAATATGCACTGGCTCAAAGGCTCAGTATAAGCAGTTATTAGGTATGTCTCTGTACAAAACGCCGGCAAAGTTTAGGTTACCCCAGTATTCACTGAATAAAGAAAAAACCACATATGAAATATGTTACATATTATGTACTCAATATAACTTACGTTATTAAAATGCAAGTGTACAGCTTGACTTATCATTTAAAACTTCCCGTTGAATAAGATATATTCATAAAACCGTCAATCCTCATGAATTAGGAATACATACGTATTCCGTCAACACTCATGAGGCATCTAGCATTTATAAGTTAGTTTAGAAAAATTATTCTCGTCTGATTATTTAACAGTTAAATTAAATTCATTAATAGCCGACTAAGTGTAAGCTAAAAATTATAATTTATTCTGTTTTCCACTGTAACTCATCAGCTAGAGAATATAACAGACTTATAAATTATTCACTCTGCACAAAAGAACTCGGGAAATAAAATAAGCGATCTAACACTTTGAACACTTCGAAAAATACTAGATATAATATATATGTAATATTTACCTCAACACAGAACTACTAAGAACTTAAACAACTTCGACCAAACTAAATGCCATCTCTATTAACAGAGATTCTCAGGAATCGAACGAAGGCTTGTTCTAGTCTTGACTGCGAAGTTGCTGAGTGAATTAAGTCTCAAACTCTCGTTTAAGATATATGAAACACACACAAAGAATGTGCCCTATTTCCAAAACCACGCAATCTCTCGTCTTTCCTAACACTTACGTAACTTAGACGCATGCCGTAAGTGCCACCGGTGCGTCTTCACACCTACGTTAACAAACTGACCGAGAAGCGTGAGTGTCATGGAAAAACCCAGACTATATGTCTCATTCCCGAGCGCTGCGTGAGTGTCATATCACACTTCACTCCGAGAGAAACGTTCGTGTCAGGTGAAAATGCTAGACGGAATGACACCTAACCGGGAACTAGCCTGACGAAACGCCCGTGACGTGAGAAAAATACAGACGCATGTCTGCTGTCTCTGTCTGCCCAGACGAGTATTCACACGTTCTATCGTCCACTGACATCTAATGCAATAGAATGCATTTTAACGCTCTCTCGTCTGGTGTAGAGACTGATACGTTATGTCCTAAATACGTTTACCAGTATGAGAAAGAAAACGGTAAAGTTGAGAATGGGGGAAGAAAATATCTTTCGCAAACGAATGGATGCGAAAAATACAGGAAAAAGGTAAAGAGTGATAATAAAAAAGAGGATACGGGTGAAAGAAAAAGAAGAGGATATAGGCAATTTAATGATCATAAAACCTCTGTGACACCACCGCTGCAGAAGAACGAGAGAGCTTGATGTAGGCGTCCTGTAAGGGGAGCAGCTACGGTGGTGACTTCATGCTCTGTGAGGAGCGCAAGTGAAAATGATAAGGATGATGATGATGATAGAATAAAAAGTTGAAGACAGTGAGCTAGGGGTGGACATTGATAGATGTTAAAATTAAACATAAACATCTAGAGATGTCTGACACATGGCACATAATAGCCTACGGTCAAAGCAGGCTGTGGCAAACGCAGAAGACCCTTTGCAACCAACATTCGGTGTGTACGTGACATATGACCTAATCCAGCGTACATGGCAGGAAAGACACGCATGCCAGGTGTGAATATACTTGAGAGTCCTGACGCCTACGCCTGGCCCTCCTTCGCACATTTTTTGCAAACATTTTCCCTTCTACGCGACATGAGATGCAAACCAACACCACAGACGCTGCCCACCTTGATTGTTCTGCAGGTTTAATAGCAACATAAATATACGATGTCAAAGACAACCCCCGGGTCTCCATTAAATATACACTCATGCACACTTACATGCTTGCATATAGGCACACATTCAAGATACGACAAAAAGTTTTTATATTTCACATCGTGAAAGCAAATCTTAGCTTTAACTTACTATCGCAGTTCTAAAATCGTGTAATGCTCACCTCGACAGTGGTTCCAAAATTGTTTTGTCGAACTACCCTTAAATATGAAATAGGATTTTTCGGAAAATAAGCAACTGAGGGTTGTCACCCCAGGGGCGCATTCCCATAGCTAGTTATGACTGAATGAGCTATTATATATTATATTATATTATATTATATATTGTTACTTGCATAATTGCTTTGTTACTTGCATAATTACCTCCAGCTGGCGGAATTGTAGGTTTTTAAAGCTGCAGCCAAGGTGGAATGGGTTCATTTTCTACACAAGACAACAGGAGGCTGAGACACTTAGGAGTCATGACCCAGGTGGGCCCGCCCCCCTTAGAGTGTAAAGGAGAATAAGGGGCCGAAACACTTGATCGACATGGGGACTGCTTCTGATGATCAGATTGCCTCATGTTGTATCGCGCAGTGTAGAGTTTCCTATCACCTTATTATTTTATATACTGTTCAAAAAAAGAAACGCAACTTTTTTGGTGTTACTTTTATAAAAGATATTCGCTGATTGGACATCAGTCAACCTATCGATTGTGTCCACCTAGTCATTAACTTCTCGTGGTTACCTGAATTGTACTCACCTCATGATTCGTGAGGTCATGAAAGAGGTTGTCGTAAATTTATTTTGAGAGAAAGAGTCTTAGAAATAGTAGTTCGGTCTAGAGTGTAGAATGATGGTGAAAAATGCTCAGTGATAGAAATGTAGAGATTAAATATGATGCTCCACAGAGTGCTGGAGGAGAGTAAAGACAGACGTATTTACGACAAATCGTTTCTCTCAATCTTCTCTTCCACTCTCCTGGTCAAACAATTATTTGCCAGTTTTCCAGACACACATCTGCTCTCACACCGATTTGGTGCTTCAAACACACAGACGACGTGGATACAACTATCTTAAACAAATAGGGGAAATTTTATGGGCTTTGGGTAGTCCAACACCGTAACGATTAAGTTTATGATGTTTATTAAAGTTAAAAAAGACAATCACTAAAATAATCATTTGTTTACAACAAGAATTATCAAAATTACAGAAAAATGCAAATAACAAGGTAGGGAGGGGTGAAGAAGATTGGTATCGACTAAGCCCGTCCCGCTTATTAGACAAAGGTAAACCCAGTCCAAAGATAGATAGTTATCAGGAACGTAGGTAAGTTAACCTAACAGTAAAGTTAATTACTCTGAAAAGAGGTGTTACAAAATTAGGTATAGGTGGTAGAAAGAAATCCTGTTCTTCCCAATTGTTCTTCCCTTTACTAAGCAAATGAAAAGGAGGGGGTTTTAAACAGAGTTAACAAATTATCAACTATCCCACTTAAAGGAACAATGTAGGGTATACAGAAAAGATATATATTACCAGGTTAGCAAGTTAACAAAATGGTTACACAAAAGATTTAATTTCCTGTCATTCACCCACGCGCTAGTAAAGGCCTTCACTCATCTTGCTCTCACTTACCGATTGTGAAAAAAATCTTGCACTCCATAGAATAACACAACAGCAGTTACACCTCAAACTAAATGTATGAGTGTTTGTTCAAGTTCTAGCCCCAGATTAGCGGGTAGGCGGTCAGCACATAAAAGGATCCCGTAATCGCTGGAAAATGAATCTGTAATTGTGTCTCTTTTCTTAATAACAGTTTCTATGGGAGGGCACGGTCTCTGATACCGGGGTGAGGATGGTGTGGTCTATTTGACTTTGCCGCTGATAATAAAATTCTTACGCGTGCTGGTACACTTTATCCGTGAGGTATTGTTTAAGTCCAGTGAGAAAACTAGTCACATCACTGTCCAGGAAAAATATGTATTCTCTCTCTGTATCAGTAAACTAACAAAAGCTCGGGCCAGTGTTCTTCTTCCCGTTACGACTTAATTGGCTTGATGGTGCATTAAATTTGTCTTTGGGTGTGCTTTCTTTGCTATAAGTTAGATAGCGGAATTCCAAACATAGAATCGCCTCAAAGATTAAAAATTTACACAGTCTCAACAAGTTCTGCGTCAGGGGAACTCTACACACTGTTTATGCTTTGCTTTGCTTAGATTGATTTCTTTATTGCTTTCTTAATGCTGGGATCGCACAGGTTACGATCACTCTGTATGAAAGAAAAAAAGACATGTAATATACCGAAAAACAAATAACCTTCTAAAGCGCGATGAATTTCCCGTTAAGACTATTTTATATACGCTCGCGTATTTAATTATGTATTTAATAAAACACTGCGCGAGTTTTAGTGGTTAAAACACACTCTTATAAATATATGACTTAACTAAATTTATTAATTATAAATTCCTTCGCGACTTTAAAAGTTAATTTAAGCATTTACAACTGGAACTATTGAGATGGTTTAATTTAATAGATTTAAATTAACACAAAATCCAGTGAAATAGAATGAATGAACTAGACCACTGATCACTTTACACAATATATATATTACCGCTTTGCACAGAATAGAATTCACTGCAAATATGTCTAAAAATCCATGGGATAATCTAGCAAGATTTCAAATATAGCTAGTGCTTCTGTTAAGTTCTGGCCAGCGAGTGATAAAGTGTATTTCTACGTGGTCTGTATATATCTAGAATGATATGAAAGATGAGTGGGACATGAGAAACTTGACAGCTTTTTTTATCTCAGAAGACTTTTGGGGATCTGACCGCCAGACCAAAGAGAGAAGCCGCCCCTGGCCTCTCGTATCTTCGCTCGCTGCTTGCGTCGGCTTTCCCCGTTCGCTCCCACTGCGATCGGTTCCGTGTTTAACACCGAGATGCGAAATCGTTTCAGGGACCACTACTGTCTTTGATAGCATGCCGCCCGTCCTTCCTGAGATCCCCCCCAGTGTCTTTCTTCTGACCGCTCTGGTCCATCTTGCGAGCGGTTTAGTGTTCGCGCGGAGATGATAAATACCTGCGAGAAACTAGCTTCTCTGCTCGGGGATCGTCTCAGTGTCTTTAGATCTCATGCCGCCTACTAAATGAGTCCCGGTGGAATCGGTTCGCTCTGGCGAAACCAAAAAGTTACAACAAATGTTCAGGGGTTCTAATGTTATGAAAAGCTAAAGTCCCTTTAATCATCCATCAAATCAGGGAAAATTCACTTGTCGAACTAGACGTACGTCACAATCGTCCCTACTTTTAGACATGAAACCATTTTTCATGTTTCCTTTTTGACAATGGAGGTGACCTGATTGGTGACTTTAGGATGAGTGGTATCTTCAGTTTGCTCTTCTTCCTCTGTAGACCAGTTTCTACTCAGGAAATCAGCCCCGACATTCGGTCGTCCCGGAATATATTCCACTTTGAATGAATAAACAGCTAACAATAAGGCCCATCGCATGATCCTAGCGTTGAATTCCTTATTGGCACCAAGAAATGCTAACGGAGCGTGATCTGTTTGCACTGTGAAAGATGTACCCTAGAGAAACTCATGATGGCGTCTGATCCCGTCAATCAGAGCGAGGCAGTCTCTTTCGACTACGCTGTAGTTCCGTTCAGCTTTATTTAATTTCCGACTGCCATAGGCAACTGGAAATAGCATGTTTGGGTCACTGTCATCGGCTTGAAGCAGTGTTGACCCGATGCCCTGACCTGACGCGTCGACCCGTAATACAAAAGGTTTCTTTAGGTCAGGCAACCTCAAAATGGGGTATGCAGACAACTGTCCTTTCAAAGTGCTGTATGCGTGTTCGCACTTTTGATCCCACATGACCTTATCCGGACGCCCTTTCTTTGTGAGGTCAGTCAGAGGTGCTGTCAGTCCGTTGAAGTTCTGGATGTATTTCTGATAATATGCACATAGTGATATGAAAGAACGTACGTCTTTCTTCGTTCGGGGTCTTTTTGCTGCCACTATTTTCTCCACGTTCTTCTTAATAGGCCAGCTGCATCCGTGAGAAATAGTATGCCCCAGGAAGTCTAACTGTTCAAATCCGATGAGACATTTGCTAGGTCTGGCTGTGAGACCAGTTTCCTGTAGTCTCCTGAGGAGCATAGCAACCGTAGCAATATGTTCTTCGTAGGTTTCCGATGCAATTAGTATGTCATCCATAAATTATGGATATGGGGACTTTGCAAAGGTTCTAGAAGCTTCCTCATCATCCTGGTGAACACTCCTGGTGCGTTATGCAAACCGAATGGCATCACATTAATTGTGTAATGTCCTTCACTAGTGCTGAAAGCTAACAAGGGTTTAATTTCCTCCTTGACTGGTATTTGATAGTAATCTTTACCGAGGTCAATCTTGGAGAAAATCTTTGCCTTGCTAAGCTTGGTGAACAACTCAGAAACAGTTTGGAGAGCTTGGGGCTGGAATTCCGTAACAGCGTTTAGCAGCCGGTAATCTATACACAGCCGAACTTCCTTATTGGGCTTCTGCAACAGCACTACGCTGGAACTGTAAGGAGATGTAGACTCCCTGATAATTCCTGCCTGACGCAGCTTGTCTATTTCTCCGCGAAGTGCATCAGCTTTAGCGTAAGGGATGGGGTAAACTCTGGTTCGAACAGGGGTCTCGTTTGTTAATTTCATATCAAATTCGATGAGATTTGTTCGACCAGGTACATCCGTTAAGACTGCACTGTACTGTTTTAGTAGCGCCCTGGTTTCTGTTTGTTGTTCTGGTGAGAGATTGTCGCCGAACGTGACATCTTTAAAGGATTCTGTGGGTTGCAGTGGGTACTCCAAGCAACCATCATCATCTTCCTCGTCTTCTGTTGCTATGGCGACAGCCAGGAGATGCTCGGAGGATGGCACCGGTCACTCCAGATATTTCTTAAGTAGATTTACGTGGAAGACCTTCTCCTTTCCTTTGATGGAGATCTTGTAATTGGTACGTGAGATCTTTTTAAGGACGGTAAACGGCCCTTGCCATCCGATGCGAAGTTTATTGCTTCCGGTTGGAAGTAGCAACAAAACTTTCTCCCCTGGTTGTAGTTCTCTCTCTTTTGCAGCTTTGTTGTATCTTTTAGCATGTTTAGCGCGGGCTTTCTTAAGGTTGGTAGTAGCTAGATCCCATCCTAGCTTTAGCCTTTCCTTGAGCTCAGATACATACTTGCTTGCAGAGACGACTGTCTCGTCAGCCTTTTGGTCTGTCAGGGACCGAAGTAAGGCTTCTAGTGGCCCCTTAATAGGTCTGCCAAATAAAAGTGTAGCTGGCGCGAATCCCGTAGACGCTTGGGGAACCTCTCGGTAGGCGAATAAGGCAGCCGATATATATAGGTCCCAGTCTTCCGGTTTCTCCTGACCCAGCTTACGTAACATGGTGGTGAGGGTGCCGTTAAAACGTTCCACGAGCCCATTTCCGGCCGGATGGTAGGGACTTGTGTGGATATGTTTGGCCCTCAAGATCTTAAAGATCTCCTCCATTAACAGGCTACGGAATTGGGATCCATTGTCCGTCAAAACTTGTTGAGGGAATCCCAACCGTGTAAAGATTTGCACGAGGGCTTCTGCGACATGCTTGGAATTTATGCATGGTAGCGGTACAGCTTCGGCCCACATTGTGCAAGTGTCGACTAAGGTCAGGATGAACCTGTGCCTTCTTTTGGTCCTTTCCAGGGGTCCAATGATGTCGACAGCAACCCGTTCAAATGGAGTACCCACTATTGGCATTTGCCCCATGGGTACTGGGGGTGTCAAGTGCTTTGGTGCTATCCGTTGGCACTGGGCGCAGGATTTCACATACCTGATAATGTCAGAGTTCATTCCTGGCCACCAATAGTGGGTTTTTATTCGCTGAATAGTGGCGTTTTGTCCCATATGTCCGCTAAAGGGAAGAGAGTGCCCCATTTCTAAGATCTGGCTTCTGTACTGCGTCGGTACTAGGAGCTGGTTATTCCCCGTGTCCGGGTTGCCCGTTCTACGATACAATACGCCGTCCTTAGAAAAGATGTCTCCGTTGTGTCTGGGGTCCTTAGCCATGGGCAGTTTTCTAAAGCAGGGCTCCAGAGTAGGGTCCTTTTGTTGCGCCTCCTTCAGTTCATTCGGCAACAAATTTGGCGCAGGCTCCCTCTCCTTCTTGGCTTGCCCTCTTGTGGTTACCGCTGCCACAATCGGCTCCTTTGGTCTCCCAATAAACACATATCTACATCCCAGGATAACTGGGTAGATAGGATCATCCATAATGGCCGCTTTTATAACTCCTCTGACAAAGTCAGAGTGTATTTCTACCAGTGCGATAGGAAGCGTCCTGGGTGCATCACTCCTGAAAACTCCACTAAGTTTGACGGTTTCCTCTGTCTCCTGACCGGGTTTGACTAGGTGCCTAGCGACAATACAACTAAAGCTTAGTCCAGTGTCAAAGAGACAAGTAGTTGAGGTACCATTCAAAATTACAGTTCCTCGAGTTGAGGGTCGGTCCCCCTCAGGTTGAGAATCACTGACATTGACTCTACCTTTCGAGGCTGTATGCAAACATCCGACGCGGTTTGGACCGGTTTGTTTGCCCTGATCAGACGTTCCTGGTGTAGGGGTCTTCCCTTTTCCTTGACCTTGGTGGCCGCGCTGCCACGTAGGCTTGGTGGGTTGATCAGAATTGTTGTTGGGGGGGGTATCGGGTTTTGTAGAATTTCGATTTTTCCTGGGGAGGTCTCTGGGTATTATTTTCTCGTTGGTTATAATTCTGAGAGGAATTAGAGGAATAGGATGACTGCTCTAGATTTTGTTTACGAGATGGCTCATCTGTGGGTTTACGTTTAGTGCTGGGAAGTTCGGCCATTGCATTGGTATAGCGTTCTGCCTTATTGAGTATGTCCTCAAGCCTGACTGCGCCCTGTTCAGCCAAAAATCTACGGGTTTCGTTTGACAAAGTTGACTTTATCTGTTCCACAAGAACAAGTTCAAGTAGTCCCTCATATGTAAGAGGTAGGTCAGATAATTCAATGCACTTTGTCAAATAGCCCGTGAGACGTGAAGAGAACTGTGGGAATGTTTCCGTGCTCTCTTTTCGGCTGTTTCTGAACATTTGCAGAAATTTTCGGGCGGTCATCTCAAACCGCTCTAGCAAGGCCTTTTTCAGCATGTCGTAATCATGTTGGTTGGTTCCCAGCTTTGTATATACGTCATAAGCAGTACTTTTTAATGACGTTGAGAGTTTAAGTGCCCAGCGGAAACTCTCTAACCCATACAGATTTGCGAGCCTCTCGAATTTTTCTAGATAGCTGTCAATTTTCTCATTGGGACTAGGAAAAGACTCTAAAGCAAAAGACATCGCAGTTAATTGGGCAGATTGAGTGCTGGAGAGGTCCATTGACTGAGACTGGGGCGAAGACGGCTCTCCGTTATTTGAAGTAGATGCGCCCCGACTCTCTAAAGCCTTAAGCGCCAGTTCATGCTGTCTTTCCCTCTCTCTCTCTCTCTCTCTCTCCCTGCGAGCTTCCATCTCTGCCTCAATTTTCTTCTCCAATTGACGATCTTCCGCTTCTTTCTTCCTAGCTTCTGCCCTCTCTTCTGCTTCCTTCTTCTCTGCTCTATCCTGTGCTTCCTTCCTCTCTGCCCTCTCTTGCTCCGCATCATATCTTTCAAGTTCTTTGTTGACAAACAGGTTCGCGGCTTCTCCTTCTAACCCTGAGTCCTTCGCCTCCTGTCTCAAAATGGATCTTATCCTAATTCTCTCTGCCATACCAAAGAACTGGATGCTTCTAAGACTAGAGAATAGTAAGATGGAACAAGAAGGGTAAAAAACTCAAACTCGCTACGAGAAAAAAAAACACACAAAGTATAAATTTACTTGTGTTACCTCCTTTTTGCAATGTGCAAACTTATCGCTGCTATTATTGTCACTTAAGACTCTTAACGCAAGCGACTATGCCACTAAAATGGTAAGTTACACTAGAAAAGAATCTACTTTTAGTAACAGTCGAGAAAAAATTATATTAAAACAATTTAAAAGGAAAAAACAATTTTCCCTAAAATTTTAATTATCTGACAACAAACTCCGTCCCTGAAGTCAATTATTGTGATGAGACGTTGTTAACTTAATTTTAAAAATCAGAACAATCCGTCTTTAGCTAAGCTCAACTCTTTTTAACTTCAAAAAACTTTAGTGACTGTAAAACAAATCACGCAATCCCAGCAAATCTTATAAAGAAAAAAAATTAATTTACTCCGCCAGAGGATAATTTAGCTAACCAAATTTATGATTATCCGTACTTTCTACTGCTGTGGAAAGAAAACAACCTGTAAATATGCTGTGTGGACGACCCAAATACTAAAAGGCGTTGTCTAGGGGTGTAATTAATTATTTATTTATTTCCCTAAATCACAAAGACAGATCACTCACACTCTATCTAGTTAGACCCAGACTTAGATCAGACTCAAAATATCTTTATCCCGGCGAGCCAGCCAAATATTGTCGTAAATTTATTTTGAGAGAAAGAGTCTTAGAAATAGTAGTCCGGTCTAGAGTGTAGAATGATGGTGAAAAAAAGCTCAGTGATAGAAATGTAGAGATTAAATATGATGCTCCACAGAGTGCTGGAGGAGAGTAAAGACAGACGTATTTACGACAAATCGTTTCTCTCAATCTTCTCTTCCACTCTCCTGGTCAAACAATTATTTGCCAGTTTTCCAGACACACATCTGCTCTCACACCGATTTGGTGCTTCAAACACACAGACGACGTGGATACAACTATCTTAAACAAATAGGGGAAATTTTATGGGCTTTGGGTAGTCCAACACCGTAACGATTAAGTTTATGATGTTTATTAAAAGTTAAAAAAGACAATCACTAAAATAATCATTTGTTTACAACAAGAATTATCAAAATTACAGAAAAATGCAAATAACAAGGTAGGGAGGGGTGAAGAAGATTGGTATCGACTAAGCCCGTCCCGCTTATTAGACAAAGGTAAACCCAGTCCAAAGATAGATAGTTATCAGGAACGTAGGTAAGTTAACCTAACAGTAAAGTTAATTACTCTGAAAAGAGGTGTTACAAAATTAGGTATAGGTGGTAGAAAGAAATCCTGTTCTTCCCAATTGTTCTTCCCTTTACTAAGCAAATGAAAAGGAGGGGGTTTTAAACAGAGTTAACAAATTATCAACTATCCCACTTAAAGGAACAATGTAGGGTATACAGAAAAGATATATATTACCAGGTTAGCAAGTTAACAAAATGGTTACACAAAAGATTTAATTTCCTGTCATTCACCCACGCGCTAGTAAAGGCCTTCACTCATCTTGCTCTCACTTACCGATTGTGAAAAAATCTTGCACTCCATAGAATAACACAACAGCAGTTACACCTCAAACTAAATGTATGAGTGTTTGTTCAAGTTCTAGCCCCAGATTAGCGGGTAGGCGGTCAACACATAAAAGGATCCCGTAATCGCTGGAAAATGAATCTGTAATTGTGTCTCTTTTCTTAATAACAGTTTCTATGGGAGGGCACGGTCTCTGATACCGGGGTGAGGATGGTGTGGTCTATTTGACTTTGCCGCTGATAATAAAATTCTTACGCGTGCTGGTACACTTTATCCGTGAGGTATTGTTTAAGTCCAGTGAGAAAACTAGTCACATCACTGTCCAGGAAAAATATGTATTCTCTCTCTGTATCAGTAAACTAACAAAAGCTCGGGCCGGTGTTCTTCTTCCCGTTACGACTTAATTGGCTTGATGGTGCATTAAATTTGTCTTTGGGTGTGCTTTCTTTGCTATAAGTTAGATAGCGGAATTCCAAACATGGAATCGCCTCAAAGATTAAAAATTTACACAGTCTCAACAAGTTCTGCGTCAGGGGAACTCTACACACTGTTTATGCTTTGCTTTGCTTAGATTGATTTCTTTATTGCTTTCTTAATGCTGGGATCGCACAGGTTACGATCACTCTGTATGAAAGAAAAAAAGACATGTAATATACCGAAAAACAAATAACCTTCTAAAGCGCGATGAATTTCCCGTTAAGGCTATTTTATGTACGCTCGCGTATTTAATTATGTATTTAATAAACACGGCGCGAGTTTTAGTGGTTAAAACACACTCTTATAAATATATGACTTAACTAAATTTATTAATTATAAATTCCTTCGCGACTTTAAAAGTTAATTTAAGCATTTAACAGCTATTATCTTTTGGAAATAATATAGCAGGTATATCATTACATTTACAACTGGAACTATTGATATGGTTTAATTTAATAGATTTAAATTAACACAAAATCCAGTGAAATAGAATGAATGAACTAGACCACTGATCACTTTACACAATATATATATATATTACCGCTTTGCACAGAATAGAATTCACTGCAAATATGTATAAAATCCATGGGATAATCTAGCAAGATTTCAAATATAGCTAGTGCTTCTGTTAAGTTCTGGCCAGCGAGTGATAAAGTGTATTTCTACGTGGTCTGTATATATCTAGAATGAAATGAAAGATGAGTGGAACATGAGAAACTTGACAGCTTTTTTTATCTCAGAAGACTTTTGGGGATCTGACCGCCAGACCAAAGAGAGAAGCCGCCCCTGGCCTCTCGTATCTTCGCTCGCTGCTTGCGTCGGCTTTCCCCGTTCGCTCCCACTGCGATCGGTTCCGTGTTTAACACCGAGATGCGAAATCGTTTCAGGGACCACTACTGTCTTTGATAGCATGCCGCCCGTCCTTCCTGAGATCCCCCCCAGTGTCTTTCTTCTGACCGCTCTGGTCCATCTTGCGAGCGGTTTAGTGTTCGCGCGGAGATGATAAATACCTGCGAGAAACTAGCTTCTCTGCTCGGGGATCGTCTCAGAGACAATTTAATGTGGTTAGAAGCACCATTAGTCGCCTTTGGAGGCGATTTCAAGAAACTGGCTCAGTGGCAGACCGGCCGCGCAGTGGAAGACCCAGATTCACAACTCCTGCCGAAGACCGCTTCATACGGCTGCGTCACCACAGGAATCGACTTGCATCTGCGTCCTCCACAGTCCAGTCAATGTCAGCAGCTCGTCGAATTCAGATCAAACGGTCAGGAACCGGCTGCACGACTCTGGTCTTTGGGCTAGAAGACCCTACAGAGGTCCTGTTCTTACGGACCGGCATCGCTAGAACCGACTGCAGTGGGCGAACCAGCATCGTCAATGGACCGTTGGGAATGACTGGAGACGGGTTTGGTTTAGTGATGAATCATTTTTTGTGCTCCAGCGACACGATAGACTGAGAAGAGTTTACCGCAGAGTCCATGGGCGCTACGCCCAGAACAGCGTTGATGAGGCTCCTCCACATGGTGGTGGAGGTGTACTGATGTGGGGGGCGATCAACTTCATGGGAAGAAGTGACCTGGTGCAAAATGAAGGACGCCTGAATGCCCAACGATACGTGGCTGAAATTCTTCGTCCTCACGTCCTTCCACCTCTGGCTGCACGAGGGTCGATTTTTCAGCAGGATAACGCTCGACCTCATGTGGCACAACTCACCACCCAGTTCCTCGCTGACAACAACGTCCAGACCATTCCGTGGCCAGCCATGTCATCAGACATGAACCCCATAGAACACTTATGGGATGAACTCGACAGACGACTCCGCCAGCAAGACGTGGCTCCAGTTAATCTCCGACAGCTGTCTCTTGCACTGCGGGAAAAGTGGGCAGCCATCCCACAACAACAGATCCAACGGCTAATCGGATCCATGTCAAGGAGATGTCGTTCTCTGATAGAGGCCAGAGGAGGCCATACACCTTACTGAAACGGAGGCCTCAGTCGCAAAGAATAAAAGTCCAAACCAAATTTAATGAACATCATTTCATTGTTAAAGTCTGAAAGTTTCTTCAAGCCAAGATTGAAACATTAATTCCGTAAAATAAAATTTTGGTACAAGTTTGAAATTTGGTGTCCATTACCACTGCAATAATGTTGCGTTTCTTTTTTTGAACAGTATATTATTTTATGTTATTTTATATTATATTATATTTTATTACTTTACATCATATTATGTTATATTAAATTATATTATATTTTTCGTGGTACCAAGATCAGACTAAATTCATTTCCGCATCAATCGGGACTGCAAAGTACCTCCAACGTCTTCTATCTCTTGTTGTCATGGTAAACGTCTTCTATCTCTTGTTGTCATGGTAAACGTCTTCTACCTCTTGTTGTCATGGTAAACGTCTTCTACCTCTTGTTGTCATGGTAAACGTCTTCTACCTCTTGTTGTCGTGGTAAACGTCTTCTACCTCTTGTTGTCGTGGTAAACGTCTTCTATCTCTTGTTGTCATGGTAAACGTCTTCTACCTCTTGTTGTCATGGTAAACGTCTTCTACCTCTTGTTGTCATAGTAAACGTCTTCTACCTCTTGTTGTCATGGTAAACGTCTTCTACCTCTTGTTGTCATGGTAAACGTCTTCTACCTCTTGTTGTCATGGTAAACGTCTTCTATCTCTTGTTGTCATGGTAAACGTCTTCTACCTCTTGTTGTCATGGTAAAAGTCTTCTACTTCTTGTTGTCATGGTAAACGTCTTCTACCTCTTGTTGTCATGGTAAACGTCTTCTACCTCTTGTTGTCATGGTAAACGTCTTCTACCTCTTGTTGTCATGGTAAACGTCTTCTACCTCTTGTTGTCATGGTAAACGTCTTCTACCTCTTGTTGTCATGGTAAACGTCCTCTACCTCTTGTTGTCATGGTAAACGTCTTCTGTCTCTTGTTGTCATGGTAAACGTCTTCTATCTCTTGTTGTCATGGTAAACGTCTTCTATCTCTTGTCATGGTAAACGCCTTCTATCTTTTGTTGTCATGGTAAACGTCTTCTACCTCTTGTTGTCATGGTAAACGTCTTCTACCTCTTGTTGACATGGTAAACGTCCTCTACCTCTTGTTGTCATGGTAAACGTCTTCTACCTCTTGTTGTCATTGTAAACGTCTTCTACCTCTTGTTGTCATGGTAAACGTCTTCTATCTCTTGTTGTCATGGTAAACGTCCTCTATCTCTTGTTGTCATGGTAAACATCTTCTACCTCTTGTTGCCATGGTAAACGTAAAGTAGGAAGCCTGCATTAATCATTCACATGCTCATACAGCAGTGGTTTCTATGGCTATTTGTTTTAAATGTAAAGATAGTCCTATTACAGATACTGCCGGAGCGGAGTGAAGTCGAAGTTTTCTTTTTTTTTTAAAATAATATTTGTAATTGTTTAAGAACCAATTAAGAGAAGTAATTCTATCGGATATTGCCAAGTAAAATAATTTGTTTTCCCACCGTTTTTTTTAAATTGTGTTAATATATATATAATTGTGTGACTATTTCGTAAAATATGTAGCCAGTTCAATTCATATGTACGTAAGTTGGTTTTAATTGAGAAGCACATTTTGATGCATTCGTGTGCTTTCATTAATGGTAGGTGTATGTTACATAATCTCATATAAACCTGTGTCCTCACTCATTTCTAAAATGTAGAAAATACCTAACTGTGGGCCGGTTGTTTAAACAACTTCCTGTTCCTGTAGACCAGGTGATGTACATATATCGCCTGGATCTAATTCGTTCTGTTTTGATTTATTTGAACGAACGCAGTCCTACGGCCAACGTTGTTTACTTGAGAATCATCAACGCTTTCATAACACATTTTGGACATCTTTGAGACTTTACTATATTAGATCCTGCTTTTTAGGGGGGGGGGGAGGGGAGAGGAAGAGAGAGAAAGGGGAGAGGAGTGACCAGTTCCCTTTCTTGCTGCCTTTGCCGTCCCTAACTTTAGAGTAGAGTCGTGTACACCATTTACAGCTGGGTAGGCTGGTTTGTGCCGCTACAAGGTTTCTAACCCGGATCCCGATGACTGTGCCGCGAATGGAAAGTGCTTAACCACTTAGTCCGTCGAACACTACTCCTAATTTTTTTTTTTTTTTTAATTGTTACAAGTTTCCTCAATGAGTGACCTCCTATCCATCACAAGTTTTCCTAGAAGAAAAATTGCCGAGACAGCAACATATGTCAGCTTGCTCTTGATTGTATCAGACACGGGACCCAAAGATGCAGCAATAGAGAATGCAGTTAGTGACCCATAGCTTGACTGCTTGCGTCTGGGTCAACGAACCAGAGCTGACCAAGACCCTACTCCACCTCCACGTGGTGGTCCTGGAAATAGGCTGCAGCACTGCAGTCTGGCTGAGAGAGTAGGGATCGAAGAGGGAAGGCAAACCCGGTCCCAAAAAATGCCTTGCTGAAGTCGGATGTGTCGGCCGAAAGGCGCAGATATCGCAGCTCCGGTGTGAACAGACACAACGCAACCCAACGTCCTTTTCAGGACGAACGAGGAAGAAGGCAGAAGAAGAAGTATCAGACACCTTTTGTCAGCTTTTTCTTGATTGTAGCAGGCACCTTCAGTCAGCTTCCTCTGGATTGTATCAGGCACCTTCAGTCAGCTTCCTCTGGATTGTATTTCTCACATAATTTTTGGGTCGATCTCTTGTCCTCTCCTGTCGTATTCAGTTATATTTGTTAGCGTACACTGTGAAAATTCACCTCACGCCAAGAAGACAACCAGACCTTGCCAGAGTTAAGAATAGCAGCAGATTTCATTTACCATACCGGACCTTGTTTGAGCATCTAGAGGACTTAGAGCCCGGGAAAACTCTTCCATGTTAACACGGAAAACCAGAATCTGAGGAAACTGTAACACAACGTCAAAGTGGGAACTTATTGCTACAATAACAATACCCCAGACCACGTGTAAGAGACATCGTCAAGCTGCCTTAAACTATTTCTCTGAGCCAGCAGCCTGTAAGCTTAAAGATTGGCGTAAGTTGTACATTTTAAATTCTATATTTTGCATTATTAACATGTGAACTAATATGTATATATTGACATGTGAATTTTAATATGTGAAAATTGCTAGTGGATGTCCAAGTCATTTGAGGCTGGCAACCTCAGCATAAAGAATGATGATTTCATGACCCACCACTGCAGGGCTGGTGACTGCTTTATTGCGAGTTTCTTACAAAGAACCAAAAACAGAGGTAGTCAAAAATTCCATATGCAGCAGGGAGTGAATGATGAAAGAAATTATTTACATAATCTATATTATTAAAATTTTTAACCTGTGTAGATGTAAATGTAAACATATTCAATCTATATTGTTAACATTTTCAAACATGGTATATGTAAAGGGAAACATATTCAATTTATATTATCAACCTTTTCAACCAATGTAAATGAATAAAAATCTATTCAATCTAAATGTAATGAATGTTTTTCCGCTCAATGGGATTAATATTAATTCTCAGCGAAGGTAAAAGTTCTGAGGTAGATGGGATGGTGAAATGAAAAGAGGGGAGCACATGAGTGTGTGTCAGGAAAGCAAAATACTCAAGAGTGTATTTGTTCTCTTCTTTTGTGATACTTGTCGGTGGTACCAACTGAGGGTACTATCTTTGTTTCCCATGCTTGTCGTGGTAGCCGATCTTCTCCCATTCTGCAGACATGGCCAAACCATCTTAGTTGGGACTGTTCTATTTGGATCTGCAGCGGATGGGATTTTAGGCCTTGACGGATCGTCTGGTTGCGAACCATGTCTCTTCTTGTTACTTCAACCACTTTCCTCATATACCTCATTTCTGAGGTTTGGATCTGGCTTTTGTGGGTTGTAGTCATTGCCCACGACTCGCATCCATATGTCAAGACTGGGACATAGGTGGAGCGGTATACAGCCATCTTCGTTTTCTTACCAACCTCTTTCTTGCTGAGGAATCCACGATTTATGGCCTGAAAAAGTCTCCCAGCCGCTGCTTTCCGAGTGGCCAACTCTTCTTTGATACCTCCCTTTCGGTCTATAATAGCTCCGAGATATTTAAAGTGGTCGACCTGCTCCAGGACCTGTTCTCCCAACTTAATCTGATGTTTTCTTTCTTCTCGTGATATCACCATGGATTTTGTTTTAGAGCTGCTTATGACCATCCCTCTCTTCTCCAGCTCTTCCTTCCAGACTTGCAGGTTGGATTGGAGATGTGCCTCTGATTTAGCAATCAGGGCAACATCATCAGCAAATGCCAGCTCCGAAATATAGACCTGTCTCATCTTCCAGTACCCCACTGAATACTTTCTTGTTCTTTCCTTACATGCCTTGATGACATCGTCCATAAGGAGTATGAAGAGGTAAGGTGATAGGATATCACCTTGTCTTACACCAGTGGTGGTCCTGAACTCTTCTGACTTATGGTTTGCTGTCCTCACATAATTTCTGCAAGACTTGTAGAAGCTCTGTATAGCATGAATCAGAGGTGCTGGAATATTCTTCCTTGCCAAACAGTCCCAAAGTTTGCTCCAGGGGACCCTGTCACACGCCTTTTCCAGATCTATGAAACAAAGATGGATCTCACTCTTATACTCAAGGGCCTTTTCACTCAGCTGTCTGAGTGTGAAGATTAGGTCTTGAGTACTTCGGTTTGCTCGGAATCCGCACTGGACCTCATCCAATTGTGGCTCAGCTAGGCGTCGGAGTCTCTGCTCTAGGATTCTAGAGTAGATTTTACCTGGGACACTGAGAAGGGATATGCCTCTATGGTTTCCACATTGTCGATTGTCACCCTTTTTGAAAATTGGTGTTATGATGGCAATCTCCCCATCCTTTGGTATAGTCTTGTTGCACCATGCTGCCTGTAGGACCTTTAAGAGTAATAGGTCGCCTGATGCTCCCATGTACTTAACCATTTCTGGTGTTATACCATCATGCCCTGCTGCTTTGCCCATCTTGATTTTCTCTAGTGCTGCCCTCAGTTCTTCCATCTTTATGTCATCTTCACCATCATTGGTTTCCTCTTCTGTGTCAGTGGTTATCATTTCTGATGCTTCATCATGCTCACCATCCAGGAGTTCTGAGAAATATTCTTTCCATCTTTCCATTACTTCCTTCGGGGCAGTAAGCAATTTGCCTTGCTTGTCTTTTATAAATTTGAAAGGGCATTGTTTTTCTTTCCTCATGTTCTTTAGGGTCTTATAGAACAATTTCTGGTTTTCTTGTGCATCTTTTTCTAGCTTTTCTCCAAATTCTTCCCAGGACTTCTGTTTTGCTGCTAGCACTTTCTTCTTTGCTTCTGTTCTGAGTGTCACATATTCTCTATATTTGTCCATTTGTCCTGTTGTGTTTTTAGCTCCTAAGTATTGTTTCCATGCCATTTTCTTCTCTCTTATTTTCTCTTTGACTTCCTCTGTCCACCAAGGTGTCCTCTTTCTCTGGTTCCCAAGTCGGACTTCACCGCATGCTTCTGCAGCAGCTGTCTATATGATATCCTTGAATTTATTCCAGAGGGTTCCCAAGTCATCAGGTCGTTCTTCTGTGTTGCTCACTGCTGTAGCAATAAGCCCCTGATATCTGGTCTTAATTTCTGGCTCTCTCAGCTTGTAGGTCCTAATGCTCATTTCTCCTGCTCGTTTACTTGGTTTCTTGCGTGATGTTGGGCAGTTCCTAGGCTGAGCAACTCTTTCAGTTGTTCGTTTGATTGTTAGCAGGTAGTGATCACTTCCAATCTCTGGCCCCCTCCAGACTCTTGCATCTCGGACATATCTGAATGAGCTTCTCCGAACAATGGCATAGTCGATCACTGACTTCTCATTCTTGGTTGGTTCACATCTAGTGTATGCATGTATGCGCTTATGGGGGAACTTTGTGTTTGTAATGATCAGATTCTGCTCACTGCAGAATCTAAGGAGTCGCTTTCCATTGTCATTGAGAGTATCTTCTCCATATCTTCCGATAACTCCACCCCATCTAGCATGGTCATTTCCAACTCTGGCATTAAAATCTCCGAGCATAATAACTTCATCTAGGCAGTCATCCACTGTCCTTTGAAGCAGCTCGAAGAATCCTCCTTGACCTCTGCTCTCTCATCCTCATTTGGCCCATACACTATGACCAGGTTGACTATGGTTTCTCCTTCTTTTAGTTTTACAACCATAATGCGCTCCGAGACAAAGTTCCATCCCTTGATACTATCTTTTTGATTTTGGGCCACAATGCAACCCACGCCCCCTTTAGCTCTTTCAGATATGGGTACACCACTGTAGAGCAACGTGTTGCCATCGAGATCCATGACTCCTTGTCCTTTTTTCTTCGGTTCCGTTATGGCCAGGATTTCTAGTTTTGCTTTCCTCATCTCTTCCACCAGCTCCTCTTCCTTCCCATTTATACTTCTTGTGTTCCAAGTTCCATAAGTCGTAGTCCGTTCCAGTTCGTCGCCTTTAGAATCAGTCCGGTTTTCTCTCTTGTAGTTCGCGTAATCATGATTTAAAGCAAACAGGTGATTGGCCTGTTGTGCCTTTGCATGGTGGAGGGGCTGCCTCCTTACGGCCTCCATGCAGGCCGCCCTCCTCCTTTTTCATCCGGGCTTGGGACCGGCATTGGCGGAGTTCTTGTAACGTGCTACAACTTTCAAACTTGACCAGTGACGAGTGTGAATCAGTCATCCATCTACAAAGAACGCAACATCAGCTGGAGCAGAACAGACAAACTCATTAGCAGCTAAGTAGAAACATAAACGCTGCCAAGTGAACTATCCAATTTTTAAGTGCATAACATTACCCAGTGATGATAACTTTTTATGTAAGAAATTATTCATTTTTATAACTGTTAAAACGTAGTTGATTATTCAATGTGTTACTTGTATAAAGACAAATCTAAAGTTGATTTAATCATTTTGAATGTACTACAACCGTATGTTTCAGACCATTTCGTAAATACACTTACACAGAGCTATATACAATAATAAGAGGAATTTTGCTGACTTAACTCAGATGGGGGCTTGATCGAGCTAACGAATTATAAGATAACCCTATCCTTCACATAAGCTGACGACAGATACTAGGGTTAACATTTGCTCAGCCTCATGCAGCATTTTTCTCTCTTTTTTTTAATATCTTGTGAAAACACCATTGAAGTAGAAGCATCATTATCCTTTTACCGACAACTCTGCCAAGAGTATTCTTGTGCGAAGGCAGACACCTTCGAAGACCCACATTAGTTACTCTTGAGTTTTGGCCACTGTTGGACCACTACTGCAGAGCTAAGGGGAGGCAACCCGTGACAGTATCAGGTACCTTCTGTCAGCTCTCTCTGTAATGTATCAGGCATCTTCTGTCAGCTTTCTCTGGATTGTATCAGACACCTTCAGTCAGCTTTTTCTAGATTGTGTCAGACGCCTTCTTTCGGCTTTCTCTGGATTGTATCAGACGCTTTCTGTCGGCTTTCTCTGGATTGTATCACACGCCTTCTGTCAGTTTTCTCTAGATTGTATCAGACGCCTTCTGTCAGCTTTCTCCTAATTGCATCAGACGCCTTTTGTCAGCTTTATCTGGGTTGTATCATACTCCTCCTTATTAAAGGACCTTCTCCTGTCTTTAGTTATTTTCTTCAGATGGCTTGTCTACAATGTTGTTGAAGGTTTTTGTGGCTTAAAGCTTCTGCGGGATGTAGTAAACAGTCCCCATACCCAAATCTCCTCAGTCATTTTTTACGACATATTTGATGTGTTACAGTGACAATATTCTTTGCTCCTCTTTCGGGCACCGGTAACACACGTGTGATGGAATGTCAGCTTAAGAAAAATCGCTTATCTGTGAAAGAGCTCTGACAATCCACATTTTGGAAACCACTGATCCTCTGCTTCCAGGAGATAGGTGATTTAGGAGGTAGCAATATAAGAAAATTAATTGAAAAATGTTACTTCCTAAGAAGATAGTGGGATTGTTGCAAAAAATGGGGAAGGGGTATGAAGGGCACTGTAACGATGAATTAGCTGTAGGGAGGTAAGAAGAGTTGAAGGCATTAGAGAAGATAGTTAGGAGATGGGAACGGATGAGGTGATTATGAAGAGAGGAATGGAAGGAGATGAAGAAACTAGGGAAGAGAGATGGGAGAAGATTACTATACTTGGGAAGCGAGACGGAAATAAATGAAGGTATATTAGAAGAGAGGAAGATAGATGGAAGAGATGAAGGATTAGGGAAGAGATTAAAGAGATAAGAATTGATGAAAGATACGCGAAAAGACTTAGGGACATTTTGTTGTATGCCCTCGTTATTTGAGGGACATTATACAAGGGTAACACTGGTAAACATTGATAGTCAATGACAGGGGACAAGACAGACAAACTGTTATAGTAGGTAGATTTATAAAAGGTTTGACTGGTTACAATAGTATTAATTTTAGAGAAGAGTATGAAGTAATGTTGATCATTGCTTCATCAATCAAGTATGCCTGTGAGAGTATTGTCTCCCCTGCTCCGCAGTAGTGATCAAACAATGACCATATTTAGAGTATAATGATGAGGTTATTCAATGTTGTCATCCTTTGGTCAAGATTACTCTTGGCAGAGATATAAATAGAAGAATCATGATTCTACTTTAGGTGGACCCACAGGATTTTACAGAAAAGCAAGCATAACAGCCGAGATCATCTAAGCTGTCATGAACTTATATTCGCTCACCCCATCTGTGAGGAAATATATTGACTCGTATTTCTGAGCTCACAGCTGAAGTTGATTAAACAGCTTTTAATTTAATAGTTCTATATGGTTATGTATTTAAAACATTATGAGTCATTACGGTGCGGACTATTCATTCAATAGTGATTGATCCAACTATAGATTTAAAGTTGCAGATAAACAGGTTTAATAATCATTTATACGAGTGTTTAACAAGATTAAAATAAATAGAGTTGTTTATAAACAAAATGAAGCACTGATGAATTCCTCACTGGACGATCTAAATTGTAGGTGGATATTTTTTAGAAAACAAAATTGAAAGTGTCCAGTGGCTGCACTGTTATGGTACTTAGCTACTGGTGTGGGGTCGGTTGGCGTCTGCTTCAGTCGCTGTTGGTTCCCACAGGTGCCTTGGGCTAAACTTTCTTTTCAGTAGTGAAATCTGGTGGCTGTGGCACGTTCCATGCAATAAGGTTGGAGTAACTACAAAGGTTATCCAACGTGTTCAAGACCCGTTTGATATTGCGTCGACTGCTGGCAACTTATACCACAAAAGTGAGAGGGAATAAATGCCTCTTTTTAAATATTGGGTCTCCTCGGGCGACCTCCGCTTCCATCCACCCTTGCATCTTCCTTTGAATGTTTTCCTTCCCTGAACGTTAATTTTAACGGTCTATTCGCCACATGGTATATATATATATATATATATATATATATATATATATATATATATATATATATATATATATATATATATATATATATATATATATATATATATATATATTCTGGCTCATACGTTTGCTTTCATACATATTAAAAAACTGAAGCGACAATGAGTGTTTAGTTTTAAAACAGCATGTAACAATTTTATTAATGAATTAGAGTGAAGACCAAAAAACGGAAGAAAGTATAGTCACTACGCCACCGCTTCCTAGAGTAATGTCGTTTGTTTGGCTTTTTTTTCTATGATGCTAGTCTGCCACCCTTCTAACCACTTTCTTCGGGTCGTTCTATATTCCTGGTCTCTTCCATTCCGAGACTCGATGTCCCCTCTGCAGTTGAGCAGAATTAATAAGCACAAGATATCTAAACCACCATTTTTTCCCTTAGTTTCTCAGTGACACAATATTCCGTCACTAAGGCGTTTCCGGCCCCAATACGTTCCCAGGGGCCTCTGACGAGACAAAAAAAGGATAGGCTTATTGCTCCCGCAAGCAAGTCGTAAGAGGTGATTAATATGAGGTTATGCATGTGGAAGGCAACCTCATCGTGTAAAACATTTTGATACAGGAACCACTTTTGCAAGAGTGTATTAATGGTTTGGGATAGGTCTTCTGAAAAGAGACTAGCTTCAGGAACGGCTTCATGCTCCAAAAGCAGCGAAAAGAAAAAAAAAATGCGTTCCCAACGATGACACTGACCTCTTTTGACCCTTGACTTCTTTATATTCTATTTTAAATAAACTGGAGGGTGGATGGCGGTAGAGGTACGTAGGTAATGAGTCTTAAGTATCGTTTGCTTGCCTAATTAAAGTTCCAGGCCCATATGTGAAGGACTTAATGAGCGTCAGCTGAACTACTTGGTCAGAGCACGAGAAGCCCACGTTCCATACCATATATGGCACCTATTAGGTCTTTTTTTTTTTAAACTGTCATACTTTGATTCCGCTAAGTCAGGTGGAAAGAGGAAGATTGTTTGGGGAGAGGGGCCAGGTGGATTATTATTCTTTCTCCTTATTTAGTTCCTTAGAGAATATGGCATTGCCACTGCAGTTGTCCTACATGCATGAACCCTGACCCACCCTCCCCCACCCCCCCCCCCCCCCCCCCCAACCCACCCCCCCCCCCCCCCCCCCCCCCCCCCCCCATAAATATTATGTGATTTTGCAGCGGCTGTTTCTGTAACTATTTGTTTAACATGATGAGATTGTCAGTCCCGTGCACAACCTCACTTTAGAAGCCTTTAACGTATTCCTTAGATAGCAGTGGTTACAGTATTTCTATTTTTATATGGTCCATTTCTATTGTTTTATCTCATAAAGAACCTAGGTAGCCATACGAGGTAACAGACTGAGTACCTGTTAATATTGATTGTCAATGAAGCAGATCAATGAGCAGTCAGGATAAGAACAGTGAGAAAGATATAATAACTTATATATACAATTAAATAAATTCAATTTAACAACAACAAAAAACACGCGTAAAGCCTTAACATACAAATACGTTAAATATTTATACAATACTACACCTACCCTCTGTCCTGTACTGTTATCATTCTTCAGTCATTTACTAGACCCAGTATTAAGGTCTTTGTCCTGTGTGTAATCTGGCCTATACTGTATAATAGGGGAACAACAGATATGATTGCGTCATTAATTAGGCTGGATTGCCCTAGGTACACATCCGGTGTTACGTGTTGTTAATCACGCTAATGACCCCTGTCTTCGAAGCTCTATTGTTGTGGTGCCTAGTTGGCAGGGAGGATAGTGTAATTCGCCTTCGTAGCCAGGCAGGGGTGCCGTTCGGAAGGTCCTAGGCTCGATTCTCCGGTAAGCCACTCACGCTGTTCAAATACTTCAGGAGTTCTGATTCCATGCCACCCTAATCTGATTACATGTATGTTCAAATTATTTGATTTACTGTAAGAATATTATGGATTTGTTTTGTTTTTTGGTTTTTTTGGTTTTTTTTTTTTTTTGTTTTATTGTTTTTTATTTTATTTTTTTAAATTTATTTCTTTGTTTATTTATTATACTGTAATTTTTTTTTTTTTTTTTTTTTTTTTTTTTTTTTTTTTTTTGTTTTTTGTTTTACTTTTTTTGTTAAAATAAAATACTTAATTTTGATTATGATTGCATACTGTAAAGGTAGGCTGTTATATTACCTTTATAATGGTGCATGCCTTTAAATTAATGCTTAAAGTAACATGTGGAAATGAAAGGATAAAGTAAGCTAGATAAACGAGAGTGGAAGGGAAGAATGTTAGGCGTGCCTGCGCGCCCAATTCTTAACCCTTCGAAGATAAAGTTCGTTCGTTCGTCTGTTGTTTTTCTGTTGTCTAGTTTTTTACTTCTTTATTTCTCACGAGCGCCTGAAACATACCTTTATGTGTGTAATATTTATTTATTTAACATACAAAAAAAAAACGCGCTTGTAAAATATTATAATCAACGTCATAAATATATGAAGAAAAAAAAATGAACACTGCGACATAATGATCAGTCATATACCGAATGTGTTCCTAACCAGTGTGTGGTTGAAGCCATGTAGCGTATACTATCCCTTGAATCGAAATAATGTAAGTGCAGTTCTGTTGAAACATTTTCGTCTTCGTACAGTTTCAGTCGTCAACTTGAAAGTTCTATAGAAACGAAAGTTGACCGCAGATTGATTCAACGAATAGCTCTTGTGAAATCTAGAGCTCTAAATATTTGTCACCGTCGTCATCAACATTATTACTCCTCAGTTCCCTGTGGCGAACAGACCGTTAAGAAATTTACGTAAACTCATTTTCTCCTGAGCCATCAGTTCAAAGTGTTCCCCTGTCTTCTAGAAAACATCATGTCTGTTTATACTTCTAAATGGTGAGTTATCTATGAATGTAACTATAATACTGTTTGCCTGCATATCTATCTATCTATCTATCTATCTATCTATCTATCTATCTATCTATCTATCTATCTATCTATCTATCTATCTATCTATCTATCTATCTATATATCTATATATCTATCTATCTATATCTAATCTATCTATCTAATCTATCTATCTAATATATCTATCTAATCTATCTCTAATCTATCTATCTATATATAATCTATCTATCTATCTATCTAATCTATCTATCTATATCTAATCTATGTATCTATCTATCTATCTATCTATCTATCTAACTAATCTATCTATCTATCTATCTATCTATCTATCTATCTATCTATCTATCTATCTATCTATCTATCTATCTATCTATCTATCTATCTATCTATCTGTCTATCCATCTATCTATCTATCTATCTATCTATCTATCCATCTATCTATCTATCTATCTATCTATCTATCTATCTATCTATCTATCTATCTATCTATCTATCTATCTATCTATCTATCTATCTATCTATCTATCTATCTATCTATCTATCTATCTATCTAATCTATCTATCTATCTATCTATCTATCTATCTGTCTGTCTGTCTGTCTATCTATCTATCTAATATATCTACCTATCTGTCTAATCTATCTATCTATCTAATTTATTTATCTATCTATCTATCTATCTGTCTGTCTGTCTGTCTGTCTGTCTATCTATCTATCTATCTATCTATCTGTCTGTCTGTCTGTCTATCTATTTATCTATCTATCTATCTGTCTGTCTGTCTATCTATCTATCTATCTATCTATCTGTATGTCTGTCTGTCTGTCTATCTATCTATCTATCTGTCTGTCTGTCTGTCTGTCTGACTGTCTGTCTGTCTGTCTGTCTATCTATCATGGAAAGCATATTGCTACAGAAACCACGGCAGTAAGTATTTGTGCTATGGCCTACCCTTCCTCAAAGGAACATCTGTAATGGTGTGGCTCAATAACCATCCAAAAAGGATATAATTATGATGATAACAATGATGATGTACAAATGATATCTTCACCTGTAATATACTCATCACTGTTGGCTAATAACAAATTGTGACAGTTATTTTAGTCACATTCAATGTTATCTTTATTACAGCTCGTGACAAGTCACCCTGCGGTTGCCAAGACTAGCAGAATACACTATCACATCAGCAACTAAACACAAGGACTTCTGAAACCATTGGGGGTGGAAGGGTATCATAGTTATTGCTTGATTCCAGACCTTTACATATGGTAGGGCGGGTTGAAGCCGGCAGAGATTACGACACCGTAAAACAAAGGTTGGCCGTAAATTATATAGTACGAGGAACTATTGGGGGTAGAAAAGTCAAAGGTGGGCTTACGGCGTTGTTGAGAGATATCAACTTGAAGAACAAACAAACTACTGTGGGGCGCATGTCTTTTCTACGGACAACGCTCGCGAGAACCTCTCCATCAGTTCCGTGTGCTATAAAGTTGCCAAAGATGCGCTAGATAACCACTGTCATTAGAACATTGCGGTTGGTATCTCATTGACTGGAGAGATTTTTACCAAGGCGCACAAGCGGTAAACGACAACTTCATTGTACTTTTTGTATTGTGATTCGTTCAAACTGTTCTTTTTACTTTTGCATCAATTTTTTACTATTCCCTTATCAGAAAATCGCCATATTGGTAACGTTATTCTCATCTTTTCCCATCAACGTTGCAATCTTTTCGTGGCGTGTTCCGGCCGAGGAACTAAATTGCACACCTGGTGAAACAGTGCGCATTTCTTCCCAGTATACTTCATTTCCGCGGTATGTTTTTTCTAGAGTTATTCCTTCCTCCGTTGCTTTTCTGTGACAAAACTTCTGGAATTTCGCCCATTTATATTAAGCAGTACGGGTAAGTATAGAATACGTGTCTCCATCATATATTTTTATATTTAGCCATTGAAGCCTAATTGCTCATCATAGATAAAGCTTCAATGCTTTCGTATCACACTTTTACCATGTTTCCGTAGATTTTAAGCAAAATGGAAGTGAAAGAAATGACCACAGAAGAATTTACCGCCGAGATCACGGCATGCAGCATAAACAATATAATTATTTCCCGCAACATTTTAACGGGTGACTTACTCGTGTTTACTATTTTTACATTCTTCCCATAGTGTTAATATCTTTATTCTCACACATCTTTGGAACTATGGAGCGGTAAAACTATTTTCAGCGTGAATTTTAAAACAACAATATTTCGGTTTCTTGTCATATTGTATACGACAGCGTTATGCTTCAGTTGTTTCAGAATATTGTGGTGTAGGCGGTTATTAATGCGGCGATGACAAGTATGCGGGTGTACTATAGGGAAAAAAGATACATTTAGAATCCTTGTGCACAAGCAAGTTAGCTTCACAACGAAAAAAAGGAATCATATCACGCTATTCTTGCATATGTTTGTGACAAGTTGTCGTATTCTGGACGAAAGTATTACGGTGTAAGCAGTGGCGTACTAAAATTAAAAGTGGGGGATGCTATCAGACACTATTATGACAGTACTGTACTGGGGCGGGGGGGGGGGGGGTGTATACCAAAGGAAGGATCCGCTCCAGGTGTCAAATGATATAAGTACTCCCTGGGTGTAAGCGTTCTCAATCCGGTCGTCACGAGAATGCGGGTGCAGCCGACGTAATGGATACCGAAATTGTGTCAGTTTCTATCCGGAATATTTCAGCTGTTGCAAAAACCATCGCGAGTGTTTCTGTAAATACAATAATTTGTATGTGTTGTTCTGTGAATTTCACAAATAAGTTAGGACACGGTGTACAAGAAGGCGTGTTTCTGTTGACAAGTTTGAACTTAACCTACTTTAGTTTTTCTGTCCACTTTTGCCGCTAAGCGTTGAGTGAAGCAGAAGTTTCCATTCTTGACCTAAGTGTGTGACATAGGCTGATGTGAGCAGAGCTGGCCCTACGGATTTTTCAAGGTGGTGCGTGGTCTCATGATGGCGCCTACTTTCATACAAGCTAACAATTATCTACTGTGAAGTTTTATATTTCATCTTTCTTGTTATTTTAGAATTTTAACGGTTAATTATTTTTTTGTTGGATACATTTCGGCGCCTCTCCCATGTTGGCGCCCGATGCGGTCGCACCGCGCACATCGCCCAAGAGCCAGCTCTGGGTGTGCGCCCGTATTATTGTAGGATTTCTGTAAATATTGTCTATCTGCTTCTTGGTCTTTCTCGCACTCTGAAACCAGATTGTCCACTGTTGTAGGCTTAAGTACCCGGCTTTGCCCGGTTTTATGTTAATATTTTACAAAACTTCTGAAAATGCAAAAATGAAACTATTATATTTTGATAAATTTATATTCTTTGTTATTTTAATTTCATTATTTTGTTGTTGGCACGTAGTTGTAATTGATCGGGCTCCATTGTCATGAGATGGTAAAACCACTTTATTTTCTATCTATATATGTCTGACGGAGTGTATGAACGATGTTACTAACAGGGTTGTGGAGTCGACTAAAAACATCTTCAGACTCCGACTCCGGGAATTTTAGAAGTCCGACCTCGACTCCGACTCCGACTACAGTTCTTTTTAACTCGTGATATGGCAAAAAAATATGCACCTATGGAGTTTTATGTATAATGTGTTTTGTGGGTGAATAAATAAGTACGTGGCTTTCGTAGACTACATTTTAAACTATTCATTCATTCAAACAGTAATATAAAATATTAACAAACACATCTGCACACAAACGACTGCTTTGCCAAACACCATGAGGCAAAATAGTTTCATTTTAACAATGACGTGAAAATTGACAGTGTATATAGTTTATTTTCATTTCTTCTGCCAAGCATGTGTAAATGAGTCAACAAATTTCAAATTGTGATAAAAACTTTATTTATGATCAGAAGCAACTGAAATTTCCTACATTATGTAGGAATAGATGTAAACTGCGAAAGGGATCCCCATTGAGGCATATTGGGAAAATGGTGTTAGGTCCATATTTTCTTGACCATCGGCACACTAGGGGTGGTGTGGTCAGCATCACGCCGTCCGGCTTAACCTTGCCAGAGTTGCTCTGGTACCAAATTCGTGAGGCTGGGTCTACCCCGGAGCCGTTTACGGTCTAAAAATTCCAGTCTCAAATAGGGATCGAACCATGAACCACCCAGCTAAGAAGCCAGTGCACTAACCATTGTTCTACCGCGGCTCCACAAAAATAGATTTACTTTAACATGAAAGTGGTTTGAGGAGTTCTACTACTTCAAAATGTTACTTCAATTTTTTTAAGCGTCCCACTCTCTTGCATGTATTAAACGTGGATCTGCCTTGACTTAAGTCTCGTCATGGAGTAAACGTGGATCTGACTTGACTTAAGTCTCTTAAAATTCGGAGTTGGAGTCGGGTAATTTTTTTTACCGACCGATTCCACTAAAATGACCGACTGCACGACTCAAACTCCGACACCACAGCCCTGGTTGCTAAGCAAGGAGGGTCTGATTGGCTCTTTACATTTTGAGAAAATCTGTCATTGTTATCGTGTACAAAGCCAGTTGTTTGAACTTATTTGTTTTCTTCCATTTTCTACTCTTTTTTTCTCTGCTGCTCTCTTTTCTTGAATAACGGAACTGAAAACAAACAAAAGATATATCTACGCTTTCGTTAACCAACTCTTTACTAGACTAGACCACTTTCTTTAAGGGGGAAATTTGTGTCACACAGAAGTAAGGAACGAAGGAATTTTAAAAGGGTTCACAAATGGGCCTACAGGCCCGTCTAACATTTTTTGTCTCAGTGTTCATTCTACAACTCGGGGTTCTTGTGCGTTTATTCACCGGTTAAATCAAATTCTGGAAATTTATTACCAAAACTGAGAACCGTACTTTTTCTTGACTGAAAAATGTTGATTTCACATTGTGATTTGGGAGGCAAGTTAAAAAAAAAAGCGTTTCTCTTGCATTCATAGTTGACACGCTTACGACAGACCCGCCCTCAAAACCCCCCCCCCCCCTATTTTTAAAAAAAAGGTTATAAACCAATAGAACGGAATTGAATCAGTTCTACAAGTTAACGGTACAAAGGAAGCAAGGGAAATCGCTGCCGTTGCCTTCTCTAACTCAAGATCAGAGTCAGGCACCCTTTTACAGCTGGTTTGACTGATGCGTGACACATGTTCCCTTCCTCGCTGCCGTTGCCTTCTCTAACTCAGGATCAGAGTCAGGTACCCATTTACAGCTGGTTATGGAGTGTTAGAGACTTCACCATACTAGGTCCAGCATCGAGAGGTGGGGAGACCAGTTTCCTTCCTCGCTGTCTTTTCCTTCCCTAACTCAAAGTTAAGTACCCATTTATAGCTAGGTAGACCCCATCTCTCGATGCTGGACCTAGTATGGTGAAGTCTCTAACACTCCATAACAGCTGTAAATGGGTACCTTACTCTGATCCTGAGTTAGAGAAGGCAACGGCAGCGAGAAAGGGAACAGGTGTCACGCATCAGTCTAACCAGCTGTAAAAGGGTACCTGCCTCTGATCTTGAGTTAGAGAAGGCAACGGCAGCGAGAAAGGGAACAGGTGTCACGCATCAGTCTAACCAGCTGTAAAAGGGTACCTGCCTCTGATCTTGAGTTAGAGAAGGCAACGGCAGCGAGAAAGGGAACAGGTGTCACGCATCAGTCTAACCAGCTGTAAAAGGGTACCTGCCTCTGATCTTGAGTTAGAGAAGGCAACGGCAGCGAGGAAGGGAACAGGCCACCCCACCTCATAAAGCTGGGACCCAGTACCTCGAAGTCTATAACACTTCACTCCCCTACGGCAGAATGTGCTACGTGACTACAACCTTACGAACGGCAGGCGTGTTTTTAAAAAAATTCTAAGCAACGGGGGAGGGGGGAGAGGACAATGACACTTTTTCAGTCAAGAAAGAGTACGGTGATCGGTTTGGGTAATAAATATCCACAATTTGATTTAACCGGTGAATTAACGCACAAGTACCCAACTCGGCATCCATTCATCATCATTATTACTTTCCGTTGTGCTCCTTACAGGTCACGGAACCACGACTGTAACTGGTTTCATTGTAGAAGTTAACTAATGTGAGGTTGTTTATGGACATGACAACCTGATCATGCTCGTAAAACAAATTGCCGCAAAATCAGCGTTGCACGAGCATTGTGACTGCTTGGAGTAGCTGCAGAGTGGCTCCATGCTCCACGAGGAACGCAGAGGAGAATTATAATTTTCAGGGACAAGTAAAACCTCGCCAAAAGATTTCGTAATAGAACTGGGTTATAAGTGGCAATCTCGTTCCGATAATCACTTTCAAAGAGAGTTAACAAACTACTCGTACAATGTCACTTAATTTATTTATTTAAAGACCCCGGTGGCGTAGTGGTTAGTGCACTGGCTTCCTAGCTCGGTGGTCCATGGTTCGATCTCCAGTTGAAGTGGGATTTTTTAGACTGCAAACGGCTCCAGGTGTCGACACAGCCTCATGAATTGGGTACCAGAACAACTCTGGGAAGGTTAAGGCGGCCGGCGTGATGCTGACGACATCACCCCTATTGTGCCGATGGTCAAGAAAATACGGGCCTAACGCCGTATTCCCAATATGCATCAATAGGCGTGTGACGGGATCCTTTACCTCCTCCTCCTCCTAAAAACAAGTTTCACAAGTGTAAATTTCTCATTAAACATTTTCTTGGGAAGGTTTAAAAGGTAATGTGCCCCCCCCCCCCCCCCCCCCCCCCCCCCACCCCCCAAAAAAAAAAAAAACCAAACAGATAATAAACAATAACTTTGTTTTCCCAAGATTTTTAAGCGCAACGGAAGTTTCTTTTTCATTACAAAGCACAGAAAAAAGGAATATCCTTGGAGATTAGGTTAAATATTTTCTAAATCAGGGGTTCTCAATCTTATTTTATCCCATGGCCCCGTTCTGAGACTCATTTACATCTGTACCCCCCTCATAGTCGCTGCTAGCTGGAAAAAAAGGCACTTTACCATCTTACTGTGCCCCCCCCCCCTAGAAATATGGCTTCCCCCCCCCCTCCCCTGTGAGGCCGTATGGTACACGTTGAGAATCACTGTTCTAAATGATAACAGATGAGGACATCTGAAGCTGACAGTAAGTTATGAAACACCATTTTTGACATGAGCACCTGAATTCTGGCGTTTTGCTAATTCGAACTTTCGAAAGAGCACACCATATTTATTTACTATTTGATGTAAGGTCGTTTCTACGTAGTGTTGCTAGTAATGAGAAATTTCTTGGTGTCACTCACAAATACAGTTATTTCTTACATCATTCACATGTATAGTTAAGATCAGCAACACACGTTCGTACATCACTCACATATATAGTTTAGATTAGAAAACAAATTTTCTTACGTCATTCATATATATAGTTAAGATTAGGAACGAATTTTCTTACATCATTCACATATATAGTTAAGATCAGCAATAAATTGTCTTACATCGTTCACATTTATAGTCTAGATTAGCAATAAATTGTCTTACATCATTCACATTTATAATTTAGATTAGCAATAAATTGTCTTACATCATTCACATTTATAGTCTAGATTAGCAATAAATTGTCTTACATCATTCACATTTATATATTTCAGATTAGCAACAGTTTTTCTTGCATAATTCACATACAGTATATCGTTTAGATCAGCAACAAATTGTGTTACATTATTCCCATATATAGTTTAGATTAGCAACGGTTTTTTTTAACATCATTGAGACATAAGTTTCAGAGAAGCTAGAAATGTCTTACATTATTCACGTGTACAAGTTTCAGATAAGCAACATATTCTTTTAAATTCCTGAGATTTATGTTTCAGAATAGCTACACATTTTTATTTACATAATTTACATTGACAAGTTTCAGATTAACGATAAATTTTCTTACATCATTCATATTTCCAAATTTCAGGATTAAGAACAAATATTTTCACACAAGTCATAACTGCAATGGCGAGCTCTTACACGTCACTCAATTGTCAAAAAGTTTCTTATGTATGAAACTATATTTCTTTTAACAGATAAACTTTGTTTCATTTAACAGATCATCGTTGTCACAAGAAAAAATTATCTCGCTTTTTCTCTGTCTTATCCGTCTCTCTTTCCCGATTTTTCCTTGTCTTCTTCACGACTGTTAGATTCTTTGCTAATAATACCATTATTCCCGCGATTCCCCCCAACCCAATACTCAGTCTTTCTACTCATACGGGTTCTACTCTTGCATGTCATCAATCGCTGGATAAAATTGAGATGTGAGGAATACACATGTTGCTGTCAATCAAAGGACACTAAGCTTTTTCATCAGTCACTTTTATATGCTTTTTTTTTTTTTTTTTTAGCCACCACTGTTATTTAAAATCACCTGAGCTTGGCATTTTTGTCGCTTTTCAAATCACTGACTCTCAGAATCTTTATGTTCCACTCATCGTAGAGAGCTCAAACTTTGTATAGAGGTCCCTTTTTGGTACATTTTAATCTGTCAAGTTACATCATCATAAAGACAGCTGCTGCAGAAGCATGTGGTGAAGTCCGACTTGGGAACAAGAGAAAGAGGACACCTTGGTGGACAAAGTCAAGGAGAAAATAAGAGAGAAGAAAATGGCATGGAAACAATACTTAAGAGCCAAAACCACAGCAGGACAAATAGAGAAATATTGAGAATATGTGATACTCAGAAAAGAAGCAGAGAACAAGGTGCTAGCAGCAAAACAGAAATCCTGGGAAGAATTTGGAGAAGAGCTAGAAAAAGATGCGCACGAAAACCAGAAATTGTTCTATAAGACACTAAAGAACACGAGGAAGGAAAAGCAATGCCCTCTCAAATTTATAAAGGACAAGCAAGGCAAATTGCTTACTGCCCCGAAGGAAGTAATGGAAAGATGGAAAGAATATTTCTCAGAACTCCTTGATGGTGAGCAAGGTCAAGCATCAGAAATGATAACCACTAGCACAGAAGAGGAAACCAATGGTGATGAAGATGACATAAAGATGGAAGCACTGAAGGCAGCACTGGAGACAATCAAGATGGGCAAAGCAGCAGGACATGATGGTATAACACCAGAAATGGTTAAGTACATGGGAGTATCAGGCGACCTATTACTCTTAAGGGTCCTACAGGCAGCGTGGTGCAACAAGACCATACCAAAGGATTGGGCGATTGCCATAATGACACCAATTTTCAAAAAGGGTGACAATCGACAATGTGGAAACCATAGAGGCATATCCCTTCTCAGTGTCCCTGGTAAAATCTACTCTAGAATCCTAGAGCAGAGACTCCGACGCCTAGCTGAGCCACAACTGGATGAGGTCCAGTGCGCATTCCGAGCAAACCGAAGTACTCAAGACCTAATCTTCACACTCAGACAGCTGAGTGAAAAGGCCATTGAGTATAAGAGTGAGATACATCTTTGTTTCATAGATCTGGAAAAGGCGTTTGACAGGGTTTCATGGAGCAAACTTTGGGACTGTTTGGCAAGGAAGAACATTCCAGCACCTCTGATTCATGCTATACAGAGCTTCTACAAGTCTTGCAGAAATTATGTGAGGACAGCAAACCATAAGTCAGAAGAGTTCAGGACCACCACTGGTGTAAGACAATGTGATATCCTGTCACCTTATCTTTTCATACTCCTCATGGACGATGTCATCAAGGCATGTAAGGAGAGAACAAGAAAGTATTCAGTGGGGTACTGTGTGGTAAAATGGGATGTTATAAACATTTATAGGGGACTTAGTGTACTGACTGAGATCAGCTGTGAAGGTATCTGTATCTAATAGGGGTAGTGTTTTACAGATAACCTTACTTGCTACCACATTTATACCTCAGTCAGAATTATTCTGGAATATTGTGATGACTACGTTAAATGTCTAGGGTTATGTAACAGATGAAGTGTAAGTCACAACAACAACAGACAGATACACAATTTAATTTATTCCACCACACTTGACAACACGGTGACACTCACACACATTTAACACTCTATAAGACTATCTTAAATGAGTCACTGGTAAAGTTTCAAATATTTATGTATTAATTACTTTCACTACTATATATATATATCCTGATTCAACTACAAAGTGAACCAGGAATCACAATCAATTGTAATCACAATTTATATATACATAATTTATAAATATGAACCTTGTAGGGACATATTTTATTAATATTATCCTATGTGTGTCAGTTGTGTAGTAGTACTATGAGGTAATACTGGTTTTGTTTCTCAAGCTACGCTGTAATTTGTCATCATGACTTCAAGTGTTTGTTTATCTGGGAAATAGTATGGGGGAAAAGTTCACAGTTCCTGTCAATTTAAACAAGGTATTGTCCCTCTTTTTTTTTCTCTATAATGTCAATTTTTGAGGGGACACATAATGTTGAGCTCCACTGGCCACAGAGGCTTAACTTTCGTGATGGCGGCAGGAAAAGACTCCTCTGCTCGATTGCTCCCCTGTGTTCTGGAGACACCTCACTAGTCGCTATCTGGACCCAGGAGTATGCTGTCAGCCTCCAGATTCAGCAAATCTCAGACCAGGTGCTGCTCAATAACTTTAGGACCACAGTCCCTGAAACAAGAAGGTTGTACCTCCTACTTCATAACTAATTTACAATCTATTTCCAGACTGAACACAATACATGACAAACACTGAGTTCAGAGCGGTAGGCCAACTGTCAGCTTCATCTGAAATAATTTACACCAGTATACTCCTCCCTAATGGTCACTACGCCTCTGCAATTCCAGCATTAGTTCTTCTAGTCAATAAGATAGGTGTCAGTGTACTGTTTGGCCATTCCATGCAGTTTTACTTTTCTCCGACACCTTCTGTTCAGGTTGGAGCACTATATAGGCCTTGCCTCATGTTCGCTACTGAACCACACACATATACAGACATAAATTATCAATTTACATTCAATTTTCATTAAAAAGATATTGAATATATCAAGCTTACCACAATTCATGGAATAATACACAGTTACGTTGACTGGCAATGAATATAGCACAATTTCGATCTGCCGATGTCCCAGGCTTTTATTTAGAAAAATATGCACTGGCGCTCAACGCACTGGTTCTTTAGTAAGTTTATTTGAAAATGTGGTGCTGACCTGACGCTCCTAATTGACTATATTGGCGGGTCTAACCAATCGAGCCATGTTTACACAAGCGTTTGAAAAAAAAGTACCCTTCCTTCCGTCTCCCCTAACAACAAAAGATAGTATTTGTAGCCCGACTAATCGTGTTTAGCCTTACATTTATTGCGCTCCAATCAAATAGGATTTAACATGGGGACCTATTTCCCGTACAATGGTGGTGTCAAAATCTGCCACTGAGCGATTCTGATTTTGGTGTTGTCTGACACCCTCACTATTTCTTTTGGCTATAATTTGTTAATTCCTAGACTATTTGCGTAACACTTAACATATTATTTGTCAGCAAGTCCTAAGGAACCCAAATATATAAATTTAATGGGGCTAAGGGGCTGCGTTCAAAATATGTATTTTCTAGGATAGTCGTGTAGTTGTTTTTTTATTTTTTATGTTTAGAACCGCCACCTGTCCTGCTGTACTGTCAGACTAATGTCAGGATTTTAGACATAAAACAGTAGAATGTCATGTTTCCTAATAAGCGTTTTGTAAGTTTTTTAAACCTAACTCTCGTATGGGTAGTGTTTTTTTATCACTGTCGATTTGAAAAAAAAGCTAGTGCTTGTGGCCTTACACGCGTGATGGTAGTAATTGTATAGCGAGACGCGTGTTTAGTGTGGCATGCGTTCCGGCTTTCAGCCCTCCCTTCTCTCTATCCTAATTCCATCTGTCTTTCGTTTATGGTAACTTAGTGTATAAAATGACATGAATGGAATATTAAATATAGGTCAGCTTGCGTATCTCAAGGTTTTTCTTAGAAAGGCAGTACACGTTTTATTGAGTTGTGGAAACACGTGTATGCTGCAGTAGGCTTTTACTATCAACGTGGAACGTTATAATTTGCAGACGAATTAGAAAACAAGGGGGATTTCGAGTACAGTCATTGTGACAGCACTGTTCTTTACCATTCTTCTTTCCTTTTATTGAAGTTATTTGTTAGGCTTTACATTTACTTTTTAATTTATATATGTGGATTAGAATTTCACATGACAAATTCTCCCCACTTGAAACAGACGTTATATGTCAGTCTATAATTCTATATACACATAGAGAAATTTATTATCTTTCCTGGGGCTTAGGGTGATTCTCATCACACGGATGGCGGCTTAAAAAATCCGCTCCCAGATTTGTTTTTTCCACTTATATACTCTATGCTAAACTCATATGGTTGCATCAGTAATGACCAACGGAGTAATCTAGAATTTTCATGTCTAGCTTGCGCTAGAAACGACAAGGGTTTGTGATCCGTTTGCAACTTAAATGCCTTACCATACAGATAAATATTGAATTTCTTTATCGCCCATATTACTGCAAGACATTCCTTTTCGCTAGTTGAGTAATTGGTTTCAGCTTTATTCAACTTTCTGCTAGCATATGCCACTGGGCTTAATTCCCCATCCAATGCATCTGATTTCTGTAGCAGAGTCGCACCTAACCCAATATTACTGGCATCCGTCCTTACTATGAATTCTTGACTTAAGTCAGGTAATTTCAAAATAGGTTTACTTGTGAGCTTTTCCTTCAATTCTTGGTAAGCCATTTCACATTGTGGTGTCCATGTAATTCGATCTGGATTTCCCTTACGTGTCAAATCAGTTAACGGTGCACATATGGAATTAAAGTTTTTGATATACTTTTGGTAGAAACCACATAATGAGACAAAGGATCTCACGTCTTTCTTGGTTTGTGGTCTCGGGGCTTTCTTTAGTTTCTCTAAATTCTTTGGGTCAGGGGTCATGTTTCCCTGATAAACTGTGTGTCCCAAGAATTCCAATTCTTTACATCCAACGAAACATTTGGTTGGTCGGGCTGTTAAATTCGCTTCCCTAAGTCGATTAAACAGCATGTTCAGAGAGTCAATGTGTTCCTCAAATGTTTCTGTTGCTATAAGGATATCATCCATGAAATTTGTGATGCATGGGTTATTCAGAGGGTCCAATAATTTTCTCATCATTCTAGAGAAGACACTAGGTGCATTCTTCAATCCAAATGGCAATCTATTAAACTCATAGTGTCCTTCTGAGGTACTAAAAGCTAGGTATGGTCTAACCTCAGGCTTTACTGGAATCTGATAGTATCCTTTACTCAGGTCCACTTTTGAGAAATATTTAGCTTTATTTAGCCTGGCAAACAACTGATTTGTATCCGGCAATGGATCCACCTGTCCTTCTGTAATAGCATTCAGTCTCCTGTAATCTATACAGAGTCTATGTTCTCCAGAGGGTTTTCCTTAAAAGTACAACACCGGAACTATACGAAGATTCACTGTGTGAAATAATTCCTTCCTTCAACAAATAGTCTATCTCTTCCTTCAAAGCTTTCTCCTTAGCAAAAGGAATCGAATAGGGTTTCATACATACAGGTGTGGGGTCTATCAGCTTCATATCATATTCCAATAGGTTTGTATGCCCTGGTCGGTCTGTTAACACCTCTGTATGATTATCTAGAACCTGTTGCACTCTCTCTTTCTGATTTTTCGTTAAATGTGTACTGATTTTCACCTGTGCCGCTGTCTCACAGGGGTGTAATGGATATTCAAATGATGAAAGTGGTTCCTTTTTCATCTCCATGGCAATGGACAAGGTCAACAAGTGTGTCTCTTCCTGATGTTCTCTTTCCAAATATTTCTTCAGGAGATTCACATGATAGATTTTTTCTTTCCCCTTCTTATCTATCTTATAATTTGTTCTAGACACCTTCTCTAGAACTGTATATGGACCTTGCCATCCAATTTGTAACTTATTCTGACTACCGGGCAGAAGAAGCAGTACCTTCTCTCCCACAGCCAAATCTCTGTCTTTAGCTTTCCTGTTATAATAGGCAGCATGTTTCTTCCTGGCTTGTTTCAAATTTTCATTGGCAAGTTTCCAGCCAGTTTTTTAAACGAGTGGTCAGCTCATTCACATATTGGTATGAGGATGTAATATTTTCCTCTGCCTTTTCATCAGTCCACGTTCTTAACAGAGCTACATATGGACCTTTAATTTTGTGGACCTATTTGTCCATGCACCGGTATGGTCTCTTCCACTCGAAGCTCTATAGTGATGATTTTTCTTCCCAGAATTATCATTCACAAAACGACCGCTACCAATTTTTCTCTTGGGGCTTTCTCCCCACTTAAAATTCTTGATGAGAGATTTCCTCTCTACATCTTCTTCCTCCAGTTTGTTTAAGTCCGATTGAGGGATTTTCGGCTTATCCTGGGGTAAGACATCTTTTTGCACTCTCTGCATAGTGGCCATTGTAAAACAGTTAATTGAAGCTTGTCCGTGAAAAGGGGCTTCCCATTCCATTTGGTCCACTTTATCAAATTTATATTTCTTTTTATTATCAGGCCTAATTTTGCCCCGTGGCGTGTCCAGGTCCTGATCAATGTTCCCACTTGTGGGTGTTCCCTCATGTGCTATGCTACACCTTTCTACAAAATTCTCAATGTCCCATCTTGCCTTGGGCCAATAATAATTGTGAGCCACCTTTTGGATGATGGTACCTATTTTCTCATGGTCCCCATCTTTTTCACATGTAGGCTCCTTATTAAGTCTGCCCTATATCTCTTTGGAAGAACCAACTGTCCGTGACCATGGGATCTAGTCCGGCCTTCCTGTAAATCAACTTGTTTTTCATGTAAAAATCTCCCTTGCCTGGAGTTGTATGACAAGTTGACAATTTCCTGAAACAAGGCTTGAGGGTCTTATTCCCAGCCTGTGCCTTCCTCATCTCTTCTGGAGTGGTATCTAACAGAATATCCTCCTCCTTTCTTGAGGTCGACCTGACCTGAAGGGTGGCCATAACTATAGGGTTCCTTCTGCAACGGTCAGTGTCATGATTGTTCATCTTACAATTTTTTACACCACCTTTTCCCTTGGTTGAAAGATTTTCTTTCATCATATTTCCTTTCATCGAATTGTGGGGTTTTATTTTTATTGTCATACCGTGGCCTATCAAATTGGTGCTTACCTTTGTTTTGATCTCTAGGATCAAATTTATTAAAGTTCTGTGGTGCCCTAAAATTTTCTACCTGTTTCTTTTTATTACCTGATACCTCTGCCTGAGCCGCTTGATACCTTTCTGCAACATTTAGCAACTCACCCAGCCTCTCTGCACCTTGTTCCATGAGAAACTTTCTCAGGTCTGGAGCCATGGACTCTCTTAATTGTTCTATAAGGACCATTTCCTTAAGATCTTGGGCTTTCCCCAGAGAAGTCCATTTCTCCAAGTATGTCTCTAACCGTGCAGAGAACTGGTGATAGGTTTCACCTGACAGTAGTTTAGCATTCCTAAATTTTTTCCTATAAAATTCTGCGTTCTTTTCATATCTTAACAAAAGAGCCTGCTTTAGCATGTCATAATTTTCCTGATCACCTCTGCTCATTTTGGCAAAAACTTCATAAGCTGCCCCACGAAGCCCTTGAGATAACTTTAAGCTCCACCTTTCTCTCTCTAACCCATATGTGGTAGCTAATAGTTCATATCTATTTAGATAGCTCTCAATATCATCGTCTTTCTCAACAAAATGATCTAAATGAAAATTCATAGCTGAGGTTGAGGCTCCCTGGCTAGCAGTGGCATCAGAGGTAAAGGGACTGGCACCATTTTCAGGAGCATGGCCTTGAAACTCAAACTCCCTTAGTCGTAACTCATGCTCCCTTTGTAATCTCTTCTCCTCCTTTTCTGCTTCCCTCTCTGCAGCCAATCTTCTTTCCTCTCTTTCTGCTTCCCTCTCTGCAGTCAATCTTCTTTCCTCTCTTTCTGCCTTTTGTTCTTCTACTTGGAGCCTTTTAATCTCCTTATCTGCCTCCAATGCTTTAGCCTCTTTGTCAGCCTCAATCTGCAGCCTCTTAGCCTCAGCCTCAATCTGCAACCTCTTAATTTCCTTTTCAGCCTCTAACTTTCTTTCGGCCTCTTTTTCTAATCTTCTTTCTTCCCGTTCAATATATTTGTCACATTCAGCAGTGACATAAGCAATCATAATTTGCCCGTCCATTCCTAACTCTTTCGCAGTCTGTACAGCAGCAGATCGAAATTTGGTCAGGTCCGCCATTTTCTAACAGGTAAATTTATATAATGTCTAACTAAACAATACAATCTGATATTACTTATCCAAAGACACCACAGGCACTGAGAGCTCAACGTTATCTATTTTCACCCAAGGATACCTTTTTAATTTCTATTATTCCCTGAAGTGAATTACCCCCAATATTTTTAATAGGGAAAGATTCAAAATCCCGGGAGCGAGACCCCAATATATGTGGTAAAATGGGATGTTATAAATATTTATAGGGGACTTAGTGTACTGACTGAGATCAGCTGTGAAGGTATCTGTATCTAATTGGGGTAGTGTTTTACAGATAACCTTACTTGCTACCACATTTATACCTCAGTCAGAATTATTCTGGAATATTGTGATGACTACGTTAAATGTCTAGGGTTATGTAAATGATGAAGTGTAAGTCACAACAACAACAGACAGATACACAATTTAATTTATTCCACCACACTTGACAACACTGTGACACTCACACACATTTAACACTCTATAAGACTATCTTAAATGAGTCACTGGTAAAGTTTCAAATATTTATGTATTAATTACTTTCACTACTATATATATATATATATATCCTGATTCAACTACAAAGTGAACCAGGAATCACAATCAATTGTAATCACAATTTATATATACATAATTTATAAATATGAACCTTGTAGGGACATATTTTATTAATATTATCCTATGTGTGTCAGTTGTGTAGTAGTACTATGAGGTAATACTGGTTTTGTTTCTCAAGCTACGTTGTTATTTGTCATCATGACTTCAAGTGTTTGTTTATCTGGGAAATAGTATGGGGAAAAAGTTCACAGTTCCTGTCAATTTAAACAAGGTATTGTCCCTCTTTTTTTTTTCTATAATGTCAATTTTTGAGGGGACACATAATGTTGAGCTCCACTGGCCACAGAGGCTTAACTTTCGTGATGGCGGCAGGAAAAGACTCCTCTGCTCGATTGCTCCCCTGTGTTCTGGAGACACCTCACTAGTCGCTATCTGGACCCAGGAGTATGCTGTCAGCCTCCAGATTCAGCAAATCTCAGACCAGGTGCTGCTCAATAACTTTAGGACCACAGTCCCTGAAACAAGAAGGTTGTACCTCCTACTTCATAACTAATTTACAATCTATTTCCAGACTGAACACAATACATGACAAACACTGAGTTCAGAGCGGTAGGCCAACTGTCAGCTTCATCTGAAATAATTTACACCAGTATACTCCTCCCTAATGGTCACTACGCCTCTGCAATTCCAGCATTAGTTCTTCTAGTCAATAAGATAGGTGTCAGTGTACTGTTTGGCCATTCCATGCAGTTTTACTTTTCTCCGACACCTTCTGTTCAGGTTGGAGCACTATATAGGCCTTGCCTCATGTTCGCTACTGAACCACACACATATACAGACATAAATTATCAATTCACATTCAATTTTCATTAAAAAGATATTGAATATATCAAGCTTACCACAATTCATGGAATAATACACAGTTACGTTGACTGGCAATGAATATAGCACAATTTCGATCTGCCGATGTCCCAGGCTTTTATTTAGAAAAAGATGCACTGGCGCTCATGGTTCCTGACCTGACGCTCCTTTGATTATTGGCGGTGTCTAAAATCGAGCCATGCACAAGCGTGGAAAAAAAAAGTACGTCTCCCCTAACAACAAAAGATAGTATTTGTAGCACTAATCGTGGTTCTTTAGTCCAATCAAATAGTTTAACATGGGGACCTATTTTTTCAAAATATGTATTTTCTAGGATAGTCGTGTAGTTGTTTTTTTTATTTTTTATGTTTAGAACCGCCACCTGTCCTGCTGTACTGTCAGACTAATGTCAGGATTTTAGACATAAAACAGTAGAATGTCATGTTTCCTAATAAGCGTTTTGTAAGTTTTTTAAACCTAACTCTCGTATGGGTAGTGTTTTTTATCACTGTCGATTTGAAAAAAGCTAGTGCTTGTGGCCTTACACGCGTGATGGTAGTAATTGTATAGCGAGACGCGTGTTTAGTGTGGCATGCGTTCCGGCTTTCAGCCCTCCCTTCTCTCTATCCTAATTCCATCTGTCTTTCGTTTATGGTAACTTAGTGTATAAAATGACATGAATGGAATATTAAATATAGGTCAGCTTGCGTATCTCAAGGTTTTTCTTAGAAAGGCAGTACACGTTTTATTGAGTTGTGGAAACACGTGTATGCTGCAGTAGGCTTTTACTATCAACGTGGAACGTTATAATTTGCAGACGAATTAGAAAACAAGGGGGATTTCGAGTACAGTCATTGTGACAGCACTGTTCTTTACCATTCTTCTTTCCTTTTATTGAAGTTATTTGTTAGGCTTTACATTTACTTTTTAATTTATATATGTGGATTAGAATTTCACACGACATACTGGAAGATGAGATAGGTCTGTATTTCAGAGCTGGCATTTGCTGATGATGTTGCCCTGATTGCTAAATTAGAGGCGCATCTCCAATCCAACCTGCACGTCTGGAAGGAAGAGCTGGAGAAGAGAGGGATTGTCATAAGCAGCTCTAAAACAAAATCCATGGTGATATCATGGAAAGAAAGAAGACATCAGATTAAGCTGGGAGAACAGGTCCTGGAGCAGGTCGACCACTTTAAATATCTCGGAGCTATTATAGACCGAAAGGGAGGCATCAAAGAAGAGTTGGCCACTCGAAAAGCAGCAGCTGGGAGACTTTTTCAGGCCGTAAATCGAGGATTCCTCAGCAAGAGAGAGGTTGATAAGAAAACGAAGATGGCTGTATACCGCTCCACCTATGTCCCAGTCTTGACATATGGATGCGAGTCATGAGCAATGACTACAACCCACAAAAGCCAGATCCAAACCTCAGAAATGAGGTATCCCAGAAAGGTGGTTGAAGTAACAAGAAGAGACATGGCCCGCAACCAGACGATACGTTAAGGCCTAAAATCCCACCCCCTGCAGACCCAAGTAGAACAGTCCCAACTAAGATGGTCTGGCCATGTCTGCAGAATGGGAGAAAATCGGCTACCTCGACAATCACGGGAAACAAAGAGCCAGGGATCCAGACCCCCAGGACGACCCAGAGTCCGCTGGGAGGACAACATTAGACAATCTTTGAAGGACCGAGGACTAGAATGGAACCAGGCCAGGAGAAAGACAGCCGATAGGATAGTTTGGCGCTCTCACTTCCAAACCTCTACACCTCACGGTAGAAGGGGAATCCTGAAAAAAATCAGTCATATACTCGTGCAGCAGTTTCTGTTGCAATTTCATTTACATCACGACGTTGCCAGCCATTGTACAACTTCACATTAGTCGTCTCTGTTACGAAGATGTTTTGACTGGAATTGCCCAGTTGATTTCGTATAATAAATTGTTTTTAAAAATTAAAATGTGAAAATAAATCACTCAATTAATGGAATGGTATTAAAGGAAGAGAAAGTAAAAGTTGTGAATATATATTGTGTTTCGTATTTCAAGAGGCCAGTCATCGGATGGTGAACGGTGATGTGCCGATTAAATCTATGTGTTTCTTCAAACAGCTAGGTCAGAGAGTGTTTTGTTTTAAACACATCGTGTTCCCAACTGTTTCACATCTCTATAAAAATGTATTTTCTACTGTTTCACATTTATTTTACAGTGTGTTCTCGGGTGTTTCAAATATCTACCACATCGTGTTCTCGGCTGTTTTCAGATTTCTAGCACATCGTGTTCTGAATCATTTCACATCTCTATCATTTCGTGTTCCCAACGGTTTTACATCTCTATCACATTGTGCTCCCAGCTGTTTCACATCTCTGTCCCATTGTGCTCCGAACTGTTTCACATCTCTGTCACATTGTGCTCCCAGCTGTTTCTGATGTCTGCCACACTGTGCTCCCAACTGCTCACGTCTCTGTCACATTGTGCTGCCAGCTGTTTCTACTTTCTGCCACACTGTGCTCTCAACCGCTTCACATCTCTGTCACATTGTGCTCCCAGCTGTTTCACACCTTTATCACGTTGCATTCCCAACTGTTTCACATCTCTGTTACATTGTGCTCCCACATGTTTAACATCTATGTCACATTGTGCTCTCAACTATTTCACATATCTGTCGCATTGTATTCCCAACTGTTTCATATATCTGTCACACTGTGCTCCAAACTATTTCCCATCTCTGTTACATTGTGCTGCCAACCGCTTCACATCTCTGTCACATTCTGCTCCCAGCTGTTTCACACCTTTATCACATTGTATTCCCAACTGTTTTACATCTCTATCACATTGTGGTCCCAACAATTTCTCACCTCTATCACATCGTGTTTTCTACTGTTCCAGGCGCCATGGAAGAAATCTTGGACTTCACCAAGCAGACAGACAAGGAGTACGAGGAGTCCAGCGTATACATTGTACATGACAGACCATGTGACGCTGTCTGTACCAACAGAGCACAAGCTTGTCTGCCGAGAAACCTCACGCTACGACCTTCCCTTGTATGCAAAGATGTGAGTACATTATTATATACATGAGTGCACGACTCGTGTGCAAATAAAGAAAGTATCATTTTATCTTCTACTTTTATGCGATTCGGACGAATGTTCCAAATTTTGATTACTTATACAGTAGAACCTCCATAGTTGAGCACCTCCGTATGTTGACCACCTCCGTATGTTGACCGGTTTGCTACAGTCCCTTGGGTGGTCAACTTATAGAGGTTCTACTGTATTTGTGAATCAATATCAACTGTCTACGTTTATACGTTTTCTTCTTCTTTTGTTCTTAGCCCCTGTCTAACAAAGCAATGAGTGGCCAACACGCCTAGAGGCGTCTTGTAGGGCAGCAACAAACTGTCCCCCACTTTACTCGGGCGGCAGCCATCCTTCGTGTGGTGCCCCAGGTTCATGCTTAGCGTCTCTGCCTCACAGTTCTTCGCCAGGTAGCTTTTGGCCAGTCTCACTTTCGCTTTCCTTCTGGAGTCATTCGCATGGCAATGCTGGTGATGATGTCAATGTCTGTTCTGAGGATGTGGCAAGTTTATACATGTTCTGTCCTCAGCTTTTCACTCTTTATGGATCATGGGACCAGCGCAGCAGTTTGTCCCCTTCCAGGAACACTGAAATAGAACATTCATATGCTCTTGTAGCTGTAGTTTATGTAGCAATGTGTTTCATTTCTTCTTCTTCCTCGTTCGTCCTGAAAAGGACTTTTGTTACGTTGTGTCGCCGTTTACAGCAAAGCTGCGATATCTGCGCCTTTTGGCCCGACACATCCGGTTTTAGCATTGCCTTTTTGAGACCGGGTTAGCTTTCCCTCTTCGATCCCTACTCTCTCAGCCAGGACCACCACTTGGAGGTGGAGTAGGTCTTGGTCAGCTCTAGTTCGCTGACCCTGACGCGAGCAGTCAAGCTATGGGTCGCTGACTGCATTTATCACTTTTGCTGCGTCTTCGGTCCCACGTGGTGATCTGATTTTACACTTGTGGGCTTGCAGCGGGCTTCCAGAGATTTTAGTTTTCATTCACTTATTTCCTTGTTCATTCCATACGGACAATGGTGACACCACGGCAGCTGGTCGTGTCCAGAAAACCTGCGTCAAAGCATTCGCGTGCCCTGCAGCTGTGATTTCTTTCGCAATTTATTTTACATGATCAGGTTGTCATGCACAACTTCATATTAGTCGCTTAGTTTGTTATTAGTTTTGGTGTTAAGGACCATCTACACGGACTACTGCATATGTGATCCGATCTCCTCTTTTAGATCACAAAGGAGGATCTCAGCACAGTGCACGAACTCCGTAGCATCGGCGAGGATCCCAATGTTTGTATACAGGAATCGCATATTCTATAAATGTTTCTGTGGCTAGGTTCTTGTTACTAATTTTTAAATTTTGCCAGGTGTTGCGTGATAAATTCTCGCAACATCGTTTTATTACAATATCTATTTTATAACGCAAGGGCAACAACTGCTTGAAATTTATAGTCACTTTTCTCGGTAAGCATTTGTCTTCTCGCGTTGGTATTGAATGCAGTTAAGTTTTGAGCTGTGGTTTTTTTGCGCTGGACTGCGCATGACTGGTCTTGTTTTTTGGTCGATCGGTTTCCGCCCACCACTAGTGGAGTGAGCGATTTGAATGGCGAAAGAGATGCCTCGTTGAAGAGGGGATCTCCGCTATTTTTTTGTTCTGTCAGGGATGTGTAGTCCTCTTAATGGATATTTCGTTTATTCGAGATAATACCTCTAGTGTTTCCCACATGTCGGGAGGCGTGATATTTCTGTGTATTTCCTGAAAGCAAGGTAAATTGACTTTTCATTAACTCTATCGATTTTGGGTCGTGAGCGATTTCGATTCATAGCCTGTCTTCGAAAGTCGTCGTCACGAGATGTTTTCCCAGCTCACATGTCGCTGTATTGTACTGCATCGGTTGATGCATGTTCCAAGGACCATTACTTGCTACTTTGTTAAATGAACTAGGTTTGGAAAACCTTTATTATCTAGAGGATATTTTTGAGGACATTATTTATACTTCGGCAGACGTGTCTGTCTTGCTGAAGTCAGACTAAGGAGAGTGAACTGATCTCATACATCTGGTTATCTCCTGGCTGTTATAGAAAAGGATGGAGTTTTTCACCTGACTACATTTACAGCACTATGAAATATAACATGCATCTGACTCATCATTGTAATGCTGTCTACCGTCTATTGCTGTATTGAATGTTGCTGTGATAATGACTGTTTGATGTGCCTACATATTCGCGTAACCATTTTGTCACTGTGGCGTCCACAATAAATAATGAAGAAAAACGTCAACGGCTGTTACAAGAATCATTGACTTTATGCGTCGTGAGTTTACTGACGTCCTATGTGGATTGCCCTGTTATTTTTGTATGAACATTGTTTGACTGAACACATCTGCACACTACACAAAACCAGACATGCGGATACCATCCATCATCATATGGCATCACGCATCACAGGGCAACTGCCATATGACCTACTCTTTAAGATTTCCAACTGCCGATGGATTTTAACGTGCGCAAAATACACAAAAGACCATTTTTCGCCCTTATCCGAGAAGGCTAGGCGTCCGATCTCACTACCCATGAGATCTCACTACCCATGAGATCTCACTACCCATGAGATCTCACTACCCATAAGATCAGGGGGAATATGAAATCATTAGGAATCACTGGTTCTGAAAATAAATTTCCATCAAACAAATTCCCTGCACTGGGAACCGAACCCGGTACCTTTAGAATTAGAGACGGACGCCACACCTCTTAGCCACTCCAACACCATATTAGTCGCTTCTGTACTATAGTGGTTTTAGTATTAAGCAATAGAACAAGAGATGAGAAGAATACACTGGAAATGGATAGGACAAACATTGAGGAAAATGTTGATAACATTACCGGGCATTCCTTGTTCTGGAATCCATAGGGTAAGAGAGAGATAGATGAAGATCAAGGAATACATATGGTAAGAGAGAGAGAGATGAAGATCAAGGAATACATAGGGTAAGAGAGAGATAGATGAAGATCAAGGAATACATAGGGTAAGAGAGAGATAGATGAAGATCAAGGAATACATAGGGTAAGAGAGAGATAGATGAAGATCAAGGAATACATAGGGTAAGAGAGAGATAGATGAAGATCAAGGAATACATAGGGTAAGAGAGAGAGATAGATGAAGATCAAGGAATACATAGGGTAAGAGAGAGAGATAGATGAAGATCAAGGAATACATAGGGTAAGAGAGAGAGAGATAGATGAAGATCAAGGAATACATAGGGTAAGAGAGAGAGAGATGAAGATCAAGGAATACATAGGGTAAGAGAGAGATAGATGAAGATCAAGGAATACATAGGGTAAGAGAGAGATAGATGAAGATCAAGGAATACATAGGGTAAGAGAGAGATAGATGAAGATCAAGGAATACATAGGGTAAGAGAGAGATAGATGAAGATCAAGGAATACATAGGGTAAGAGAGAGATAGATGAAGATCAAGGAATACATAGGGTAAGAGAGAGATAGATGAAGATCAGGGAATACATAGGGTAAGAGAGAGATAGATGAAGATCAGGGAATACATAGGGTAAGAGAGAGATAGATGAAGATCAGGGAATACATAGGGTAAGAGAAAGATAGATGAAGATCAGGGAATACATAGGGTAAGAGAGAGATAGATGAAGATCAAGGAATACATAGGGTAAGAGAGAGAGAGATGAAGATCAGGGAATACATAGGGTAAGAGAGAGATAGATGAAGATCAAGGAATACATAGGGTAAGAGAGAGGTAGATGAAGATCAAAGAATACATAGGGTAAGAGAGAGATAGGTGAAGATCAAGGAATACATAGGGTAAGAGAGAGATAGATGAAGATCAAAGAATACATAGGGTAAGAGAGAGATAGATGAAGATCAAGGAATACATAAGGTAAGAGAGAGATAGATGAAGATCAAAGAATACATAGGGTAAGAGAGAGACTTGAAAGTTTGTTGACATAAATGAATGGTATGATGAATACATAAATGAATGAATACATAAATGAATGAATGAATACATAAATGAATGAATACATAAATGAATGAATGAATGAATACATAAATGAATGAATACATAAATGAATGAATACATAAATGAATGAATGAATACATAAATGAATGAATACATAAATGAATGAATACATAAATGAATGAATACATAAATGAATGAATACATACATGAATGAATACATAAATGAATGAATACATAAATGAATGAATACATAAATTAATAAATACATAAATTAATGAATGAATGAATGAATACATAAATGAATGAATACATAAATGAATGAATGAATGAATACATAAATGAATGAATACATAAATGAATGAATACATAAATGAATGAATGAATACATAAATGAATGATTACATAAATGAATGAATACATAAATGAATGAATGAATACATAAATGAATGAATGAATACATAAATGAATGAATACATAAATGAATGAATGAATACATAAATGAATGAATGAATACATAAATGAATGAATACATAAATGAATGAATGAATACATAAATGAATGAATGAATACATAAATGAATGAATGAATACATAAATGAATGAATGAATACATAAATGAATGAATGAATACATAAATGAATGAATGAATACATAAATGAATGAATGAATACATAAATGAATGAATGAATGAATACATAAATGAATGAATGAATACATAAATGAATGAATGAATGAATAGAAACTATGATTCTTGTTTACTTGTGTTCTTCATTTCTTCTCCACCATTGTTCTCCATAATGACTATAACATTTTATACGTCCACTCTCACTCTCGCTCGCACACTCTGAACATTTTGCTCTCTGTCTTTCACATTATTTTAAAACTCAACACGTTTACTTGGAATTTTGACAAATATATTCACAATAGAAAGTAAAACACCCGGCTACACCTATATTGTCATGGCACTGTTTTCAAGCGAAAGGTACTGTGTGATTTCACGACTTTTACCTCATAAGCGGATCCGGGTCTCCCACTTGTCCTAAGTTCTTCAAGAATGCTCAAGAAGCGCCACGATTTCCGTTTTCACTGATAGAACCTTTATCTCCTAAGATGACCCTTGGTGAAGCTGAGTGTCTCCTTACGCCACGGACAAATGTGCGTACACACTACACTCTCACAATTGGTAAACTGTAAATGGAGAGACATTTGTCAATTTTTAAGAATGATAATATTAGAGATAAAGAAGTATTGTCGAGAGCAAGGGGTCGTAAAAGAAGACATATTTTTTTTTCTAAATGATACAGTGATCCGCTGAATGTCTGACAAATTATTTCACACGCAGGCGAGGAAATGATAACATAATTTTAATTCGAATTTGGCGGTTTCAATTTCCCGCTTACTTATTCTCGTCAGGTGTGCTTCTGATGTTAAGTCAATGACTAATTCTCTTTTTTTTTTTTTTTTTGGTCACTTTTCTCCAAACGTTTTTGTGTAGCTCATGGCACAATGTAAGTTCCCTCATTTATAAGTTATACAAAGGCAGGGTTACTCGCTACAGTTCCTTCTATTTTCTGTTTGTTCCCAAACTTTAGAAATATTCCTTGTTGTGTCTGGGGCGCACTTCTTCGTCCGTTTTTCGTTGCTAAGTTGCATGGAAACCATCGCTCCAGTAAGCCCTCTAACAATAAGCCTACGATAAAATACTTCATGGTCTATAGATAAATTAGTTCTACTCTTCCTTTGCTTTCTGGGGTGCCTGTGGAACCATGTGGGAATTCCACAGAGCTTTCCTTTTTAAAATGTGGTTTTATATTACTCGACCCGCTGAAATCGGTATTTGTCATTTCAAGGGAAATAATGCACAACAAAACTGGTAAATATTACAATAATTATCTCCCTGTGCAAAAATGATATAGCATTCTCAAAATGGTAAAATTATTACGTTTAAAGTGCTGAAAGCTAAGCCTCGTTTGAAATCAGCGGAGTGTGGACTCGTAAATTCGAGTTATTTTGAAGAAAGTGAGTAGAAGTGTTGAGGATTGCCGGATGTAGATGTGTGTGATAAGATTTAAACTTTCACAGGAAAACGAAGTTTTATTTTAGAAATTTATTTTTCAGTTATATGTATGATGATTCAATTGCTTCATCTTCTTTTTTTTCTTTTTTTTTTTTACGTTGGCCCGCTATTACTCGAGGCGAAATCTCCTGTTAATATGTCTAACCTGAGATTGATTTTACGTGAGTATCCCTTTTTACCCTGTACAATGAGAGGTGTCCTCTCGCCATTCAGGCAGAGACTCATCGATTTCGGAGGTACCCATTAGAGCTGGGTCGGCTCAGGAGCCGTTCAGGTTATTCCAGTCCCTGGTCGACGACACTTCTTCGAATGTCTTCGCCAGGGCTCGAATTAATCCAGTCCAACTCCCAGTCGACGACACTACTTCAAATGATCTCGCCAGGGCTCGAACCTGGATCACCCGATGGCCAGCGCAGTGTGGTAACCATTACACCAGCGCAGCTCCCTGTTTTCATCTAAAAGCGCCCAGACTTGCGTTCTCGATAATTTTGTCTAAAGCACTTCACCTAAAACTATCATCCAAACCTATAAAACTGTGTGGTTTTATGTTTATTTTTCCCATGGGCTCGATCTCCGGGTGTGATGGCAAATGTTTTAGGTACTCTTAAAACTTCTTCAACTATTTCTAATTATAATTACTCTTAATACATCTTCCACAATTTCTATTATTATTTGGATACATTGGCGGATCTACTATGAAGCTAATGAAGCTTGAGCTTCAGAACCCCCATTTGTCTCTATAATACGTTTTTTCTTCCTCATTCCCCTCCCCCATCCCCCCACCCCCACCCCACACACACACACTTGTTTTATAATAATGGACCCCTTCAAGAGTTCAAGTTTCAGGGCTTCTACCACTGCTTGAATAAGAGCGAAGAGAGATTCGTATAAACACAGGAAGTAGCTTGTCAGTCACTCTGTATATTCGCAATAAAAAAATATAGCACAGCATGTCATCGGTATAATCGTCGTGTTTCATCGATAACATTAGAAATATATTACAAATAGTAAAACCTTCATTCAAATCTCAGTCATTCTCATTGTCACATAATTTTGGGTCGCGCTCTTGTCCACTACAGTCGTATTATGTGACAGTTGTTGTTCTGACTAATTACGTGCTTTTCAGTAGTCGGCACCTGTTTCTTTCTCTGCTATGTAGCAGATATTTTGTATTTTCAAACATTCTTACACTCCTCTCAGTGATAAGTCGTCATGTCTTTTTGGTTACCTGTTCCTCCCTGCTGGGAAAGGAACAAATGAGATAATATTAACCGACAATCATGTTGGTTAATCTCGAGTGTGGCCGACATCAGACTACAGATTAACACTAAAATCGCCCCAGTGACTTTGGTTAAGCATGGATAAGGCGAACGTGTAGCACTTGCCAAGATGGTAAAGAGACAAATTTGGTTTGCGAAAGCGACGGATAAAGAGATTACTTGTCTGTGCGACACATTTTGGACAGACATGAATGACATCATCATTTCCTGTACACCTTGTTTGATAGAGAAAGTAAGTGGATATCCAAGTCATTTGAGGCTGGCAACCTTAGCATATAGAATGATGATTTCATGAACCACCACTGCAAGGGCTGGTGACTGCTTTATTGCTAGTTTCTTAAAGAGAACTAAAAAGCATAGGTAGTTCCAAGTTCCATATGGAGCAGGGAGGGAAAGGTGAAAGAAATGATGTACATTCTAATTATAATATTTACATTTACAAACCAGTGTAAGTGTCTATGTAAACATATTCCCTTAAAAAATATTGAAAGTTTACAAGCTTTTCAACCAGAGTAGATGTAAACGAAAACATATTCAATCTATAGTGTGAACATTTTTCAACCAGTGCAGATGTAAATGTAAACATATTCTATCTATACTATTAACCTTTTCATTTAAATATAAAGTAAATATAAAAGCTATTCAATTTAAATGTAAAGAAAGTTTTCTCTCGGGGGATTAAGCTTAACGAGGGTAAGGTCTGAGGTAGATGGGATGGTGGAATAAGAAGATGGGGATTATTTGTAAATATACAAATTTAACGTCGATTTAATCATTTTAATGTACTGCATGTTTGTCTCAGTCAGTTTACAAAATAAACTCTAAACAGAGCTATACCAGAATAAGAACAATTCCACTGAGTAAATCAGGGTGGGGGCTTGAACGAGCTGAAATAAATCATTGCATAACCCGTTCTTCTCAAAAGGCGACGGATCAGATATAAGTTAATAGTGCTCGGTGTGACGAGTAGGGTGTATGTGCTTGGATGTAGAAGATCAGACAACACTTATACACCGCTCGTCTAGCTCACTGTCTAAGGAGTAATACACCAACTCCAACAACCATGTCAATCTCCGTGAATATATAATATCACAAATAAGTCACAATGGGCGCAGGGCCATTACAAATATTGGAGACATAACAAATCCCGAGTATTCTACGATCACTCTGATCCTCGGAATAACTACAGCCACAAAATAGGCTACTACATAAATCCACTGCACAACTCTGGCGCACTACTATAGACATCCACCTTTTTCTTCTCTACGCTCTTTTCTGTCTCCTGTCTACTCTCTACTGACTCAACTCTCTACTAACCCAACACACTACTGACTCAACACACATCTCTCTTTCACTGACCCCTTTCATTCGTATTCACCAAACACGGAGAAAGGAACTGGTGATGGACGTGAAAGGAATTAAGAAGACACGGAAAGAACAAGAAAGGATGGCTTAGCATACATTTGTTGAAGGTCTTTGCTAATCGGAGATCTGTTGGGTAATGATGATGTTGAAATCAGTGATGAGTGTCACGGAATTGCCTCCCCTGCATTTCAGTAGTAGTCCAACAGTGGCCAAAACTCAAGAGTATCTAATATGGGTCATCAAAGGTGTCTACCGTCGCGCAAGATTACTCTTGGCAGAGTTGTAGATAGTCTCCGTGTGTTGATTTGTCTCGTTCTGTCTCTCTTGCCTTTGGGATTCCAGAGCAAATACTGCATTGTAAAGCTATCAACAGATGTGTGTCCTATTCAACGCCAGCGTCTTCTTTTCCTAAGTTCCTCATATACTATTCCATTCACGCCATGACACTTACTTCAGTCATTCTTACTAACGCACGCATTGTCTCATTTATTATTCCGTATATTTCCTCACTAAGCTCACGTAGCCATTCACTTAGCCCATAACTTCACTTCACTGAGAATCAACTACTCGCTGCATTCATTAATCTTACTTTATTTCACAATCACTCAATCCCGGCTTACTTAGTTTACTCAACAGAAAATCATGAATTCATTCTTCACATAACGACACGACCTGTTCGCTCAATAATTTACTAATTATACCTTGACAGAATGTAGGCGTGTGGAGCTCGGACCACATACCAAGAGGGACACGATTCGGACCTCTGATTGGAGAAGTTATCGAAGAGGTTTCGCCCACAAAAGAATTTGATTCTAAATATTACTGGAAGGTAAGCAACTGTTACTTGACCTGTATATTTGTCAAAACAAAACAAAAGACAACCAAGGTGTTACAGACTTTCATAAATTGATTTTTGCTTAGAATAGAAGTCGGCGCGATGCTGACGTCATCACCCATAGTGTGCCGATGGTCAAGAAAATATGAGCCTAACACCATATTCCCAATATGCCTCAATGGGTGTGTAACGGGATCCGTTACCCTCACCCATTAGAAAAGAAGGGTTGAAATGGTATAACAAGATCACAAATGTAGAATTATTTACAAGAACCAGACAAGTGTCGGTGGAGCAAGAGATGAGAAGAAGATGCCGGCGATGATTAGGACATACACTGAGGAAACCATTTGATATCATTTCAAGACAATCCTTGTTCATAAATCCCCAAGGTAAGAGTGATAGGGCTAGACCGAAAAACATGATATATGTTACGGACTGCACTCGTCAGGGATTGGAAGGGTAATGAATAAACGATGAAGCCGCACACGTGACTGTAGCAAAATCAAATAACAAAGTCAGTTTGTATCGCAAAACATTTATTAGTGATTTGAAACCCAAGTACCATCACGAACCAAGAACTGCTTACTCATCACATGTTATGGAATCCAGAAGGAAGGGGAAAAAGAGGTCGACCCAAAGCAACTTGGCGGACAACTATGGAGACCGAGATGTAAAGCGTAAACTACAGTTGTGGCACAGCACAAAGGATGATCACTGACCGAGTCTGTTGGAGACAGTTTGTTGCTGCTCTTTTAAGACGCCACTAGGCGTGACGCTTTGTCATTCAGAGGCTAAGATTCTAAGAAGAAGGAGATGATTTGAAATAGCAGTATTGAAGTTCTTGCAAAATCATCTGTAATATTACTTACTTAATTCCGATCCACAGGTGTATCAGAATGATTCGCTGGACCATATAATTCAGATCACAGACCCGGACAGAAGTAGCTGGCAGCACTTCATGAACCAAGCCCCTTCCGTGCGTCAGCAGAACCTGGTGGCATGTCAGCAAGGGGATCACATTTATTTCTATACGGTCAGACCGATTGAGTCCAACACAGAACTCCTTTACAACTACACCCATGAATACTCAAAGCGGGCCAAGATTTATCCCCTGCTCTACGAGGAAGGTAATTACTTTTTAGAATACTGAGACTTTCATACAGAAGGTTTGTTCGAGTTGTTTGTAAGCATGAATGTACAAATGTATATTTAAAAACGTCCCCTACTGGAAACGAGAAGAAGCACATCAGTCTTTTTTTCTTTTCTTTTTTTTAAACAAAGTATCCCGTTCAACCCTTGATGGGTTATAATTAGGGTATAAATAGTGTAGAAAATTCTTCAAGACAATAAAGTCTGATTTCCGATATCTAAATATAGTATGTTCTTCCCCTCTAAACTCAGTCCATGTGACGTGTAATGGAAAAAGAGTCTACAGTAATCTGACAGCTTAGTGCCACCTAATAGCTGCCCTCTGATTTGCTAGCTAGAAACCATGTATCAATACCCACTGTCTATTTCTGCAGCTTACTCTCTTGTCCCACCTATTTGTTTTAACACGAGCTAACGCAATGTTTACAAATTGCGTGACCTGTCAGTCATAACAGGAAAGCAAATCAGGTTGTGTTTACCTCGCCCTCGCGCGAGCATCTGTCAATCATAATAGTTTTCAGACAGGCTGGCACGTGGGGAAGACAAAAACACAGACCCTTTTAAGTTCGTACTCAGGGAAGTTAGAAACCTCTCAGCTCTTTGATCTTCAGAAGAAGGCATTCCTACAGAGAAAATCCGTTAGGGAACAGTAAGTCTTTTGATGACGGTTGAAACCTCGACGAAGACCGACCGTAAAGCCTTTATCTTGATACGCTTAGCTTCTGAATTCTGGATAACACAGGACCGCGAAATTAATGCATTCAGAGATCAGAGAATTCTTTTGATATATATACTGTTGTTTTCTTAACCCCATCATCAGTTGTCAGTCAGAATTTTGAATAGTCTAAGCGCAGTCCTAGAAACCAGATTTCTTTGTGTGGATTTGTTACTAGTTTTCGTGGAGGATTTTCATTTCTCAATTTTCTGGTAAAAGATAATAGGGCAAATGTTTTAAGAAGTGATAGCTTTTAACATTTGTGTTCTTCACTTAGATTTTTTTCGCTAGTAAAACGAGTGAAATAAAGTAACGCGTAGCGATTTCCTACCAGATGTTCTATTAAAACGTTAAATCACGCCACCCGTATAGACAGTAAACTGATAGTGTAGGATAGAATACAACGTTATATTTCATTTGTGCATATTTGTTATAGTGTCTATTATTTTAATCATATACGGCAAAGCCAACAGATGCCAACAATTTAATTGCTATTTAATGACAGGCGATCATTGTTTAGGCAGCGCATATAAACAGATTAAATAAAAAGCTTCATTGTAGCTGACGCCGGCGAGCAGGGGCGGACTAGCTAACATAACTCAGACCCGTCTGAACACAGCTGCCAGTGGAATGAGACATTTGATAGGAGTAAGGAACCACCGTGTGTCGTTTAAATTTAATCAGGACTGACGGAGTGGAGAAGAGATCATCTTGTCCCCGTCAGTGTGTGTAGATATAGGATTAGCATATTTTTATATAAATGTTCTTGTATTTTTCGCAGACCTGATCACAACGGCGGCCAGCGGTCTTTTTTCTTGTTTCCTGTTCCTTTTATGGATTTGTTATTTTCTCCTTTTCTTGGCGGTGCATCACCAATTTTATTCGTGAACGAGCACACGCCAGAGAGTATTGGAGGACAATAAATATTTTTAATAACTGGACTTACCAAACCCAGATATATATATATATATACATATATATATATATATATATATATATATATATATATATATATATATAGATATATATATATATATATATATATATATATATATATATATATATATATATATATATATATATATATATATATATATATATATATATATATATATATATATATATATATATATATATATATATATATATATATATATATATATATATATATATATATATTATATTTATATTTATATTTATATTTATATTTATATTTATTTATATATATATTTATATATATATTTATATATTTATATATTTATATATTTATATATATTTTTATATATGTATTTATATTTATATATATATTTATATATATTTATATATATTTATATATATTTATATATATTTATATATATTTATATATTTATATATTTATTTATTTATTTATTTATTTATTTATTTATTTATTTTTTTATTTTTTTTTACCAGCCACAAGTTGGCCGATACAAGAATCATAATCAGCCTATGAACAAAGTTCTAGCAACCAGATGTTTTTCCAATACTGGAAGTATTTTTCCTGCTAAAGAGTGACCCTCAAGAACTCTCTCAGTTTTTTTTAACAAGTTGTTATAACACTTATAGGAGACGCAACCATATTAGGCGTTTACCTCATGAACTAATTTCGGGGGATGGACTGGGGCCAATTTGGAGCTGTGACAACTGGGGTGACAGAACTGTAAGTGAATTGAATAATGTTCACGGAGTAATTCTGTTACCAAGGGATATTACAGACCTGCCATACCAGGCAATTAGGTAAGAGTGTGAGAGTGGCCACTGTTTGCAAGAGTGTGCGAGTATTTTCTTGTTTGAGGGAAAACTATCCATATATCTGATTGTCTAAAAGTTTATTTATTTTACTGGGTCTCATAGAGTACCCCTACTGTTCATTCTGTAATGTAGTGATAACCTTCAACCTTTGGGTTAATAATTTTAGGGTTCTTTTTCTTCATTTGGGAAGGGTGCACGTTTTTTTCCGCTTTATTTCATATGCATGTAAATGACTCTTTGATATTTTTTCCTTTAGATATTTTGATGCTGTCGAGTTTTTAATGATAATAAACTACAAACGAAACTTACCTTTGTGTGTTGGTCAGACCCATACCCATTTATCCTTAGTTTTCACGTTTGTGTGTCCTGTGTCACATAGCTGGGTGTGTGTAGATTAACTTATCTATTCTTGATAGGGAGATAAAAGCTGTCTTGCACTAAAAGTACAGTCGTACGGATAGGCTGGAAGAAATTATCTAATCACTCCAGAGACAGATCTTTTTCCTCAATTCTACCACTTGTGAAACAAAATCTATTTCTATACATTCTCGCGTATCTGTCGACATCCACTCTATATAATCAGACGGGCAAAAATAACACAATTAACCTTCCGTACGACAGTCTAAATAGAGTAAATCAAAACCAAAATTGTATGAATGTATTTGTGTTTGACCTCCTCTTTCCAAGAAACAAACAAACAATGAAAATAAAAAACAAATAAATACAAACAACAACAAAGAAAAAAAAAGCAAGTCTCTTATAACTGCCCTGTTTTTAACAAGGTGAAAAGAGTGATAAAGCCCGGGGCTGTCAGGAATGACACCAAATCCACCAATTATCTGCCATCATCCGCACGAGCACTCATCAGACTACCCCTTATTCTCACACTTTCATTGATCCTTATATATTAATTTTAGCTCTTGTTATATACTGTTTTACTATATTGTGCAATTCTCTTTGAGTTATGTCTGTAAACATACTTTGAGTTGCACTTATAAAGACATGACGGTCAGTAAATACCATCAAACGCTGTATAACACAAAGTTAAACTCACTAACGCTTTAGTAATAAACGTTTGCTCCTGGGCTTACGCCGATTTACAGGCTTAATGGATTGCCCCGAAGTTGCCAGCCCAAATTAAATTTATAGTTGTCAAAATATAAAACAGTTCCGTGTTATTCCAGAGAATCTCTGACTAGACAAAGGAAGAATACTGTACCTGCTCCTATTAAGCATGTCGTAAGAGGCGAATAATGTAAGGTTCTGCACAGGCTGGCAACCGCACCACCACACAATCTGCTGCAGTAAGACGCCATAAGTGTAATGATGAAGCATTACGTCATTAACTACATGACGGCTGCTACCATGATAGATGCATGCTCCATCATTAACTACATGACGGCTACTACCGTGATAGATGCATGCTCCATCATTAACTACATGACGGCTACTACCGTGATAGATGCATGCTCCATCATTAACTATATGACGGCTACTACCATGATAGATGCATGCTCCATCATTAACTACATGACGGCTACTACCGTGATAGATGCATGCTCCATCATTAACTACATGACGGCTACTACCGTGATAGATGCATGCTCCATCATTAACTACATGACGGCTACTACCGTGATAGACGCATGCTCCATCATTAACTACATGACGGCTACTACCGTGATAGATGCATGCTCCATCATTAACTACATGACGGCTGCTACCATGATAGATGCATGCTCCATCATTAACTACATGACGGCTGCTACCATGATAGATGCATGCTCCATCATTAACTACATGACGGCTGCTACCATGATAGATGCATGCTCCATCATTAACTACATGACGGCTGCTACCATGATAGATGCATGCTCCATCATTAACTACATGACGGTTGCTACCATGATAGATGCATGCTCCATCATTAACTACATGACGGCTGCTACCATGATAGATGCATGCTCCATCATTAACTACATGACGGCTGCTACCATGATAGATGCATGCTCCATCATTAACTACATGACGGCTGCTACCATGATAGATGCATGCTCCATCATTAACTACATGACGGCTGCTACCATGATAGATGCATGCTCCATCATTAACTACATGACGGCTGCTACCATGATAGATGCATGCTCCATCATTAACTACATGACGGCTGCTACCATGATAGATGCATGCTCCATCATTAACTACATGACGGCTGCTACCATGATAGATGCATGCTCCATCATTAACTACATGACGGCTGCTACCATGATAGATGCATGCTCCATCATTAACTACATGACGGCTACTACCATGATAGATGCATGCTCCATCATTAACTACATGACGGCTGCTACCATGATAGATGCATGCTCCATCATTAACTACATGACGGCTGCTACCATGATAGATGCATGCTCCATCATTAACTACATGACGGCTGCTACCATGATAGATGCATGCTCCATCATTAACTACATGACGGCTGCTACCATGATAGATGCATGCTCCATCATTAACTACATGGCGGCTACTACCGTGATAGATGCATGCTCCATCATTAACTACATGACGGCTACTACCGTGATAGATGCATGCTCCATCATTAACTACATGACGGCTGCTACCATGATAGATGCATGCTCCATCATTAACTACATGACGGCTGCTACCATGATAGATGCATGCTCCATCATTAACTACATGACGGCTGCTACCATGATAGATGCATGCTCCATCATTAACTACATGACAGCTACTACCATGATAGATGCATGCTCCATCATTAACTACATGACGGCTACTACCATGATAGATGCATGCTCCATCATTAACTACATGACGGCTGCTACCATGATAGATGCATGCTCCATCATTAACTACATGACGGCTACTACCATGATAGATGCATGCTCCATCATTAACTACATGACGGCTGCTACCATGATAGATGCATGCTCCATCATTAACTACATGACGGCTACTACCGTGATAGATGCATGCTCCATCATTAACTACATGACGGCTACTACCGTGATAGATGCATGCTCCATCATTAACTACATGACGGCTACTACCATGATAGATGCATGCTCCATCATTAACTACATGACGGCTGCTACCATGATAGATGCATGCTCCATCATTAACTACATGACGGCTGCTACCATGATAGATGCATGCTCCATCATTAACTACATGACGGCTACTACCATGATAGATGCATGCTCCATCATTAACTACATGACGGCTGCTACCATGATAGATGCATGCTCCATCATTAACTACATGACGGCTACTACCGTGATAGATGCATGCTCCATCATTAACTACATGACGGCTACTACCATGATAGATGCATGCTCCATCATTAACTACATGACGGCTGCTACCATGATAGATGCATGCTCCATCATTAACTACATGACGGCTGCTACCATGATAGATGCATGCTCCATCATTAACTACATGACGGCTACTACCATGATAGATGCATGCTCCATCATTAACTACATGACGGCTGCTACCATGATAGATGCATGCTCCATCATTAACTACATGACGGCTACTACCGTGATAGATGCATGCTCCATCATTAACTACATGACGGCTACTACCATGATAGATGCATGCTCCATCATTAACTACATGACGGCTACTACCGTGATAGATGCATGCTCCATCATTAACTACATGACGGCTGCTACCATGATAGATGCATGCTCCATCATTAACTACATGACGGCTACTACCGTGATAGATGCATGCTCCATCATTAACTACATGACGGCTACTACCGTGATAGATGCATGCTCCATCATTAACTACATGACGGCTGCTACCATGATAGATGCATGCTCCATCATTAACTACATGACGGCTACTACCGTGATAGACGCATGCTCCATCATTAACTACATGACGGCTACTACCATGATAGATGCATGCTCCATCATTAACTACATGACGGCTACTACCGTGATAGATGCATGCTCCATCATTAACTACATGACGGCTACTACCGTGATAGATGCATGCTCCATCATTAACTACATGATGGCTACTACCGTGATAGATGCATGCTCCATCATTAACTACATGACGGCTACTACCGTGATAGATGCATGCTCCATCATTAACTACATGACGGATACTACCGTGATAGATGCATGCTCCATCATTAACTACATGACGGCTACTACCGTGATAGATGCATGCTCCATCATTAACTACATGACGGCTACTACCGTGATAGATGCATGCTCCATCATTAACTACATGACGGCTACTACCGTGATAGATGCATGCTCCATCATTAACTACATGACGGCTACTACCGTGATAGATGCATGCTTCACAAGGAGCACATATGGAAAGGAAGTACCACGCATTTCTTCATTATTTTTTATTTTTTTATTTCACAATTAGGGCTGGAGTTAATTTTTTGGGTTAGAATAATTTTTTGGTTGGGGTTGGAGTTAACTTTTGGGTTGGGTTTAGGGTTTAATTTACGGTAAGGTTCAGGTTTAGTTTTAGGTTCGGGTTGGGGGTGAGGATGTGGCTGAGGGTGAGGATGAAGGCGGTCGCTAGGGTAGGATTAGGACTAGGTCAAGGTGTAGGAAAAGACTAGGGCTATTCTTGGGGCTGGGATAGGGATTTTGATTTAAGGATGGCTGGCTTGGGGTTAGGGCTGTGCCTGGCGTCAGAGTTGGGGTTGGGATTGGGTTTTGGGTCGAGTTGGGGTTAAAGTTATGGTTAGAGATTAGGCTTAGGGTTGGGGTTAGAGTTAGGATTAGACAGGCAGACAGTAATAACCCTAGGAATAATTTTTTTAAAACCTTATATGTCAAATTGCAATTATGACTCTTTGTTTTGGCATTTGTTCCGTATATACACCATTATATATATATATTTTTTTATACAAGGGGAGATAATTAGCATTTTAAAACTAGGAAGTGACCTTTCAACCCTTCGCCTCAGTACAG
>JAMPIV010001977.1:0-79633 GCA_024509875.1 Oreohelix idahoensis | reverse complement strand
TTTGTTCTTCGCCGCTTTTTGGTGTTGTTTTTCCAACAAATTAGTATAAAGATAAAAGTAGTTCCATAGCAGGTAATGCCGTTTACGTCCGTAAGGAATTATATGAAGTTTTAAGTGAAGTTGTTAGTTGAGTGGATAGCAGACATTACATTTAGAGTGGATAGACGAATTTATCATAGAGGGGGTGATGTGCGGGGACCGGGGGGGGCGGGTTGGGGGGGGGGTCCTTTTCCCCTCCCCTTTCACGCCGCTCTTTTCTGCTTTTTTTTTCCTACTAACTCAAGAAGCAACTCTGTCATGTAAAACCGCTTTTACATCTAGGGATAGACTGTGAAGCGGTTTCCGTTTTTATCGATTTACGGGTTTCCAATCCGGTAACCTCTTGTCACGAGAAGAAAGCAAGGCAAGCGCTCTAACAACTTGCTCTGTCTGCCCAACAAATATCGCTCCTGACCACCCTGTCCGCCTGCTCAAGAATTAGTATATTTATAATCGTGTTGTGTATTGTTAATAAAAGTTTTTAATAGGTTATTGTCTAACTAAAATAAGTTTTAATGTTAAAAGTATAAAGTTTATAAATAATGTAATTGGGTGTGTAAATTTAATGTAAAAAGGTTGTAACAGGGGAAGAGAAGGGGGAAAAGAAAAAAGAAAGGCAAGAAGGAAAAGGAAAGAAAAAAAACAAAAAAAAAAAAAGAAGAAAAAAAGAACAAAAAAAGAAAGAAAAGAAAGAAAACAGGCAACGGGCAAAAAAAGAAACAAAAAGAAAAAAACGGCAAAAAAAAAAAAAAAAGAAAGGAAAAAAAAAACAGAAAAAAAAGGCAAAACGCGCAGAGCAGAGGTCGTTAGAGACGAGAAGGGAAAACGCGCAGAGCAGGCACGCAGCGGGCGCAGAGAGAGGGAGAGGAGGGCAGAGAGGCGCAGAGAAGGCAAGAGGGGCAGAGCAGCCAGCACGAGCCCAGAGAAGAGGGCCAGAGCAAGGAGGCCAGAGCAACCGCCGCAAAAAAACAAAAAAAAAAAAAAAAACGACCAAAACGCGGCAGCCACAGGAGGGTCACCAGGCCGCAGAGACGCCGCAGGGGCAGAGAGAGAGAGGAGACGCAAACGCGAAAAAACGCCGCAGAGAGCGCACGCCCAGAGCAGAGCAGAGAAGAGGAGAGGGAGGCAGGAAGAGGTACGCCCCGCAGGCGAGGTGAGGAGCACGAGAGGGGTCCCGTTCGTAAGAGGCAGCAGAGAGTAGATGCAAAAAAAAAGGCCACGCGCCAAGACGCAGAGGGAAAGAGAGAGGAGCCACAGCAGGATGCCGTAGAGGTACGTCTATTAACGTTTCGTAATTTCATGAGCAGCAGCCACTGAATCAGAGGCGCAGTGCAAGCCGCAGGAGAGAAGCGGCCGCACATGAGTCGCAGAGGGTTCACGCTTCTTATGTAAAAACGTACGCAAAAACGCGCCCTGAGGAGCGAGCAACGCAGGAGCAAGAGAGCAGGCGTGAGCACAACGTGAGAGTAGCAGGGAGGGGGGCTAGTGAGGGAGGAAGACGAGGGGAGGAGCAGCAGAAGTGGATTCAAGAGGTAAGTAGGTGGGACCTCGCCCCCCCCCGCACCACACCCCCATCACCCGACAACCAGCAGGGACACGGGATGGACAAAAGGAAACCCCAAACAGGGGACAAACGCGTTGTCGTCCCCGTCCGTTATCGTTTCGTAAGATAAGATAATTAGTAACTTATTATTACAACAGTTTAAGTTGTGTAAATTTATTTTATTATTCGGTTTTAAACCCGTCGTATACCCACGCCGTTTTCGTAAACCAGATAATATATTAGAACAGTTTATTATAGCGTATTACAGCGTTAACCATACCAAAAAATTAAAAAAAAAAATTTATTAACAAATTTAAAATATATACCCCGGTACAGATAAATTACGTACATGTTACTTACAGAAACACGTCCGTTACAGATATATTAATTTTTTAAATTTTTTTTTTTTTTTTTAAATTAACTTATTCTAGCCATTAAATACGAGTCGTTTTTTTTATTTTCACATACCAGGAAAAAAAAAAAAAGAAAAAAAAAAAAAAAGACAAGGAAAGGAAAAAGATTCCTGGGCGTCAAGAATAATTCAACAGTTGTGAGAAAATGACGTGGCATTCTTGAAGGGATATGTCTCTCTATCCCGAAGGAAAGGAAGGAAGGAATGGGTTTAAAATTTATAAAAATCAAAGGGATAAGGCAAAAAAGAGGATGGGTTATTTAAATAGTTAAATAAAAAAAGTTTTAAATAAAAATGCCCCCCCCCCCCTTACCCCGGCCCTGCCCTGGGAGAACACTTTCTAGCCTTGCCAGTTTTTAAGTTTTGAAGTTATGTTTTTATTCTATTTTTTGTTTTTTCAAAGGGGGGCTTTCTTTGCCTCTCTTTTTGTTTGTGCGCTTTTTTCTTGGGCTCTCGCGGCGCTCGGGGGCTTTGCGATTTTCTCTGTTTCTATCTCTTGCTTTTCTCCCTTTTGCGGCTGGTTGGCGGTGCTCCTCTTCTTTGCGCTGGGTTTTTATGGCGTGCGGCTTTGCGGGTTGCGGCGTACTCTGGCTTGCGGGGGTTCTATTAAAATTAAACTTTGCGTGCTTTTTTTGCGGGTGTGCGGTGTCTTTTGCGGTCTTCTTGATTTGCGGTTTTGGCGGTTGCGGGGCGTGCGGGCTTTGTTTGCGCGGGCTTTTTGCGAGGTCTATATTAGTTGGGGTTTCGGTTGGGGTGGGGGTTTGCGGGTCTATTAACTGCTTTCTTATTTGCGGTTTCTATTTTCATATTTATCCCCCCCCCCCCTCATTTATATATTATTAATTATTATCCATCCTTCTTTTTATTCTAACTACCGTTTCTTTTCAAACTTCAGGAAAGAAATGATTAGTTTTATATGAGGAAAGGAGAGGTCCAAAAGGGAGAAAGAGGGGTCCCCATATGAGGTGAGGGGTTCCACCCATTGACAAGACATGAACAGGGTTCGCAGGCAACCCCCCAGCCAACCCACCACCAACAGCCCCCCAAACGATACGCGGTCATCAACATAACTAATGTCCCTCTCGGAACCAAAAGCCCCTGCAGGCTCCGAGTGGAACGTTGGGAATGGAAACTGGTGTGGAACTAACAGTCCCAGTAGTTGCGATGGTGGTTTCTCCGGGGTCATTAGTGTCTTTGCAGCATGGGAAAAAACCAGAATGGATAAAACAATACCGGGCTTTTTTACTTATTCTGCTTTGCTCTGAATTACCACGGACCCAAATTATATCGGAGAGACACCCACGGAGACAAGGAATACAGGACTTCAGGACCAAGGATTATAGAAGACAAGGGATTTTTACAGAACCTCCTTCCAAGGGCGACCTAGAGGTTGCCTTAGCGTTTGCGGTCGGTTTTTAGGACAAAACATCTGACAATCTCTGTAGGAGTCTGTTGCACCCTTCTGGACTAGAACCGGCCACAACCCAAAATGAGGACAGAGGACAGCTGCAGTCTGGTTTAGGATGGGTTACGGTGCTCGGAGGATGGTACGGTGTTTTTTGGGTTGGCTCTCTTGGCACTAAATCTTACAACCCAAGGGTATTAGTGTTTGTACCGATCCTAACTTTTCTTCTTTTACTTTCTAAACTTAACTAACTACTACTAACTTTAAGTTTAGTAGGGTAAGCGATTACCGCTTACAGAGTTCTTTGTTGTTATCAGTTTTTCTTTTTGTGAACACAAAACCTTCGCTTTCGGCTCTAGCAAAACAATACTCTGAAAAAAAAACCCAAAACGGCTTTGGGTTATTTTTACAAACCATTTTGAAAACACCCCACCCCTTGGTAAAACCATACTGAAAATCAACACGCTCTCTCTGGGTTAATATATGGTTGGTAGTAAAACCATACTGACCAAATCCCTTGGTTTAAAATCCATATGACAAAACCACACTCTGGCTAAATCATACTGACAAAACCCACACGTCTGGATTATTGTTGGTTAAAACTATACTGAAAAAAAACCACACTCTGGTAAACCATAACTGAAAAAAAAAAAAACCACGGCTCTGGTAAAACCCATATTTTAAAAAAAAAAAAAAACCACGAAGCTCTGATTATTTTATCATACTGAAAAAAAACTACGCTGTAGTAAACCATATTTTGAAAAAACCCAAAACGCTTACCGCTATGGTTTTAACCATATTGAAAAACACGACGTTGGTAAACCATATGAAAGGCCCACCAACCCCGTATCCATCGCTTTTGATAAACATATTGAAAAACCACGCTAACGACGCTTGAACGCTCTGGTAAACCTTATTGAAAAAAACCAAACGCTCTCTGGGTAATAATAAACCATATGGAAAAAAAAAACCAAAAGCTTGGTTGTGTAAAAAACATATCGCTTCTGGTATAAGGTAGTTAAGTCTGGGTAAACCATATTGGAAAAAAAAAATAAAAAAACCAAGACTTGGTAGTAAACAAAATTTGAAAAAACCAAGCGTTGGTATTATTAAACGATTGATTTGAATGAAAAGGAAGACCACGAACGACACACGCTTTAATGGTAATAACCATATTGACAATCACGCAGCTCTGGTAAGTAATTGAAAAGACCCACGCTATGGATAAACCAATGATAGAAAAACCCACCGCACTGGTTAACCATATTAAAAAAACCACGGCTCTTTATAAAACCTTATGAAAACCAATGCTTGGTAAAACCATATAGTGAAAAACCAAAAGGCTCTGGTAAACCCTTATTGAAAGACCTCGCATATGGTAAACCATATTGAAAGACCACGCTATGATAAACCATATTGAAAAACCACGCTCTGGTAAACCATATTGAAAAACCACGCTCTGGTAAACCATATTGAAAAACCAAGCTTGGTAAACCATATTGAAAAACCACGCTCTGGTAAACCATATTGAAAGACCACGCTATGGTAAACCATATTGAAAATCCACGCTCTGGTAAACCATATTGAAAAACCAAGCTTGGTAAACCATATTGAAAAACCACGCTCTGGTAAACCATATTGAAAAACCAAGCTTGGTAAACCATATTGAAAAACCACGCTCTGGTAAACCATATAAACCTTGGTAAACCTTACTGAAAAACCAATGACCATGAGGCATGATTAAGATAGTCTGAACAGATACTCTGAACTTTGACACTTGACAAAGAACACATTTATTCCAGTATCTGCCAGCTAAAGATAGCTACATCAATTTATTCTTTCCCCTCCATCGGTCCATTTAAAAAGTTACACCACCAGCTCACGAATACGGATGTATCCAAAGTCCAAATGCAAATTGGGATGCCTCGATGCACACGCAATTAACCTGACGGTGTCTAAAATTAGTTAGGAATCGTGACAATGCATGATTGCACTCCAAATGAGTCGACTACTTTCATTCAAGTCCTGGATACATTCTCCCCATTAGCTACCACAGAACAAAATGTACATAAATAACTGGTCTCCTTTTGCAGGAAAAAATTATTCTATCTTCACGCGGGAATGAATCACGACTTGGCGCGAGGTTTAACTCTCTGCGTTCGAAATAAGTTGTTACACACACGTCGCGATACACTCCCCGTAGGCGTACTTTAAAATAATTGGCACCCGGGGCGAAACCTACGTTTTGGCGTCACACACCCCATAAATAAATATAAATGCACATAAAACATTTATTATGCATGCAAGTATATTTTTAGAGTACAGTACTGTCATAATAATGTCCCCTGGCACCCCCCTCCCGTCTGTTACCTACCCCCCCCCCTCCAGTCCTGTCTGTGACCGCTCCCCTCGCACCACCCCACCCCCTAACGACACCACCGCATAACCAAGGGAGCGAATCGTAACAATCCTCTCTGCCAGCTAGGCACCAGAAAAATAGTGCTTCGTAGACCACGGTCTAGCACGAACTCTCCACGTAACCCGGCTATATACCTAAGGACGACCCTGGCTAATTATAGACGCAATCACCTTTGCAGTTTTCTTGTTTAACAGTATAGGCCAGATTACACAGCCTAGCTGGCAGAGAGGATGGTTACGATTTGCTCCCGTGGCTAGGCGGTGGTGTCGTTCGGAAGATCCTGGGTTCGATTCCAGTGGCGTATCCTGGTAATGCGAGCTAGGCGTGCTGCTACTTAAAATGAGTATGTACGCCTACTATTTAACTTCTTCCCCTCTTAATTTAAAAGCAACTATATTCAATTACGCAACGATAGTTATTAGGGGTATATGTCAATTATCTCCGAAAAACTAATTAACTTACAACTTGAAACTCACTGTCACTGTAATAATCTGCATTCCCGGCAACTAACAAAAATTAATCACAAAAAACACTGGACGGACACAGCCGATTTTTACAACTCGAGAGCTGCAAGACCACCGCACGCATGTTCGTATTGTATTGACGTATCTGGCCATGACCCCGATCCACACAAACCAGTCTTCAAAACGTAAAACCGAAAGGTGCAGCACGCATAGTGACGGAATTACCCGAGAAACTTCGGGCGATTGCTACCAACCAAAAAAACTGCACTATAAAACGCGTCTGGGAAACTGAAACTAGATATACTCGTAGATTCTATGCGGGAAAATCCGTTATCCTGATGCGTGCGGTCCGAAAGCAGAACATTATAAGAGAAATATTTTATAGAATAATACATTAAATTTTTATTTTCCTTCGGGCATAGGTGTGCGCAGCACACATAGAGAATACGCCACTGTTCGATTCCCGGTAAGCCCATCACTTCTGTTGTTTTTCTGTTGTTTAATCTTCTACTTCTTTATTTCTCACGAGTGCCTGAAACATACCTTTGTGCATTATTTATTTACTAGTAATAACCCGTCAAACTTGACGGGTTTTAATTATAGTGTGCTGTTTCCGTTTCTAGATGAGCAGATAGAAGTACATTCTTAGAGTGTTTTTGGTTTCTTTCCATTATACAGTGTAATCAAACTGTTCGTGAACACCGTCAGTTGAACGCTTTTCTTTGTTGATGGTAACTATTTTCGGGAGAGTATATATAATGGAAACAATACAATTTTTCAACACGGTTGCATTCCTCAGCTGTGACCAACGTACACACGGCGAGAATTATGTTATTTTAGATTCAATTTAAAAGTTCTTTGATGACAACATTTCGTGTGAAAGTGCGTGGATCATTTTCAAAGAGTGTTTCCTGATAATAAGTGGTTTGAACAAAAACTTTAAAGTTTTCATGATTTGTACATCGGGTGAGGGCGACATAGAGCTGGCCGTGTCCGAAAATACAATTCATTTTGGCATGATATTGGCTCATGCACACCAATTTTTACGCACTTTTTCTTTGTCGAGCGCTACTAATTTTGTGAAAGATTAAAAAAAAAAAAAAAAAAAAAAACCAAAGCATTTCTTTTTATATAACACCCACGCCGCACAAGTTGCACACCGTGCGTTGCGCACTTTTTTTTCTGGCGCGAGTTACTATTTTGAGTGAGACCGACCGACGTAACATACATCGGTAATTATATTAGTTGGGATTTACTGTTTACAGACCTCTGGTTTCCCTTCCTTGTTTGTTTACACCTCCCCCCCACCCAGTAACCTACTGCCTACACATACGCGAATAGATCGGGAAACGAACTGGGTGATTGAAATAAATCACTGCCTATTTGTTAACATTTTATTTCTTCACTCCTTGTCAACTAATTTATGTGTGTGTATGTGTGTGTGTGTGTGTGTGTGGGGGAAACGTCAGAATAAAAGAGAATTATTTCAAACTACTGGTCTACTTACATAAAATGTTTGTGTCACTTTAACATGGCAGCTCTATTTGAGATTCGGCCTGGTCAACAGCAATGTTTGTGCTCTCTCTCTCCTCTCTCTATCGCTCCCCCTCCCTCCTTCTCTCTCACTCTCTCTCCCTCAATCCTTCCTCTCTCTCTCCCTCCCTCCTCTCTCACTCTCTCCCTTCCTCTCTCTCTTTCTCTCTCTCACACTCTCTATCCCTCCATCCTTCTCTCTCTCACCCTCCTTTTGTTGTTGTTTTGAAGAGGTGATGGGTGGAGAGCGGGCACTTAACAGCTGACCGTTATTGCCTCTTCTCGTTCCATCTTGGTCTACTCTGTTCAACCTGTGGGAAGATAACATCAAGAGATGGACGGGAAAGAGTCTATCAGAGTGTACCACCAAGACAAGAGACAGAAGACGTTGGAGATCCATTACAGCCAACCTTCGTTGTGGAGATGGCAACTGATGATGATGATGATGTTCAACCTGAAAATTGGTTATAATTGGGGTATTTAGTGTCATTTTATTTACTAATTTTGTATTCAATTTAAAAAACTATTGTCTGTTGCATCTCTTGTAATGTCAGTTTATCAGCTATTTATTAGGTTGTTTTTAAATCTGGAAATACAAAATAAAACGTATTAGTTAAATGACAGCTCTAGATCTTAACCTTGGCATCTTATTCCTGTACATCCAAAGGAAACAAGTTAGGATACAAATTTTTTCAACTAGTGAGTGACTTTACAATCACCAGTCCATTCCTGTTTCGACGTTTTTCTAGCGTCACCTGCGCCGACTCTGTAAATCCCACAAAGGAGGCTCTGAATATGTTGATAATTTCTGTCAATTTCTCACAGGCGGTGCAAGAAAACATCTTGACAACTAAATGGAGCTCTGTTTCCAGTCTTTCCGTTTTCAGCTGGAGCAAATTTTGTTTTACAGCACTCCAAGACATTCAAATGTTTTACTGCCGAGGCGAAGATTACTCACCTTCAAACTCCGCATAGGGTACAACAGACTGAGATACCATCTATTCAACAAGCTAAAGGCTGGGAACTATCGATGTGGCCACGATGAAATGACTGCTGAACATCTGTTGCAAAAGTACCCAACATAATAACAGAGAAAGCACATATGAACGTCACCAGTACCACACTATGCAGACATAAAGTGTACGAAGAAGCCGATGGAGAAGAAATATTATTTTACGACGTCTCAACTTTTTAGTCTTCAGTTCTATGAGATCAATGTTTGCAAGGTTCATTAATCTTGTTCTCGGAGCAGCTCTATGTCTCGTTCTCTCATTTGATCTCTGCCATTTCCATTGTATTCGACGCTATCGCGTATTCTATTTTTAGAGCAGCAGACAAGCAAAAGCGGCTCAGATTCCATGTAGCAACAATATTCTGCGCATGACAAACTTTTTTGTTTGTTTTTTGGTCATATGTACTGAATGATTCTGGCTCATTTTGCATGAACAAATGCGAAAAAAAATGTCTTCATGATACCTTTACTGAAACTTCTTAGCGGAAAGTTGTGTCTATTCAGGTTTTTTTTGTTTTGTTTTTTACCTGATTTTTAAATGTGTTTTCATTGTCCCTCACTGAAACTGCTTAGTCCATTCAGATTTTTTTTTTCCTCATCTCTTTCTTTTTCCTCATCCCTTTTTTTTTTAAAACTATTATCACTATAAAAAAGAGTGCGCTTTAAAGTTTCAAGAACGAGGGCGTATGAATTCTTTATCCGTTTTTTCCCCTTTCTTTTCAATCAATAGTATCATCACAAAAAATTGTGCAATGTACAACTTCATAGTGCAAGAAAGAGTGTGTAAATAAGTGTGTGCGAGGGAGTGAAAGGGTTTTCTAAGCAGCTGCTCATTGTATTTTCATTGAAACTTCTTTGTTGAAATATGTAAAATGAACATGTTTATAAATTCAAATTGAATACGAATAAAGATTGAAAAATAAAAAATGATTTTTTTCCATGCCTATTTTAAGTGCTACGGAAATGTTAGTACAGTACAAGTTCAACGCTGATTTACTAGGAACTGATGGTCCGAAAACTTTTAATCGGAACAAAATTACAAGAGGACAACTGAAATTCTCATGACCTCTAGACTAGTTTACATTTACTTAACAATTCAGTTTCATTGATGCTAATGAACGTATATCAGTTATACCGGCGGTAGACAACACAGGAGTTGTGGGCATCTACTTAAGGAATACCGAGCTCCCTAAAGATCTACGTTGATAAAAATCATGTCTGTTTTTTAAAATTCCGAGAATTTTGAATAAATGCAGCCTTATATGTCATTTGTTTTGTTTTTCTTTGTAAAACTGTCATACAAGGTGACTAATATGAGCTCGTGCATAGATAGGGCTGGCAAGTTCGTCTTGTGAAACAAATTGTCACAGAGACCACCACTGTAAGATCATGTGACTGCTTGGTGCTGGCTTCCTGCAAGGGGACCATCTCCACTGGTGGTTCCATGTTCCATAAGAAGCGGAAAGGAACATGATGATGATGAAACACAGAGGAATTATATTAGTCAAAACATTTTTGTTAAAAACTACACTACGACTTTATGTCCAACGAGTACCTATTAATTATCTTTATTTATTTATTTACTGATGTATTTACGAATAAAGATGCAGTGTCGAATTTTCAGGCGGTTGGTGTCTGTGGAAATTTGTGTTACGTGATTATTTTGCCAGCCCCACACTACATCCGTAACGTTTAGCATCGCCTTATTAACATGGAATTTACTCCACGCTGAAAGTGTCTTAAATTGTCGGCGCTATTAAAACAGTTCGTTCTCTGTGAAAGCTCTTGGAGTAGTTATAACAAACAGGGAATCTACCAGAAATACAATCTTTCCTTTAGCAGTGTCTCTGTTTTCCTTACCGACGAATCAGAAAGTGTCACAAAAGCATTATTGGAAACCAGTTACATATTCAACGAGAGTGAAAGTGCATTGGATCACTGCTTGCTACAAGATATAAGGCCGTATGAAGACATATGTACACGTGCCAAACTAAAAGGAAGCTAAATTCAAACTGAGGACAGGATAACATATAAAGAGGTAAAAGCTACATAATCGAAAATAGCTTCATTAGTTGAAGAACGCCTCCTAGATTTCGCCCCAAATCGACCAAAATAGCCCAAGTCGCCGATATTTAGGTTTTTTTTTTTTTTTTTTCAAAATTCAGAGTGACAACGCGGCATATGAAATTCGATAATTCTTCGTAAAGTGCCTGTAGACTGTTATCGAAAATGCCCATATTTATTTTTATCAATGAATGCCTAGAAACACGGAAAGAAAAGACGCGCGCGCGAGTAAAACTCGAGACTTGATCGGTTTTTTTTTTTTAACCATTTCCGCGAAATTAGGACCTGGAAAAACAAAATTTTGTTGTCCTGGAAACCGCAGGGCTATGAAAGGGGAATAGTTAATACAGGTTTTTGACGTGCTGTGTGCAGCGTTTCCTTTGTTTGTCCTGCTTCAGTGTTGTGTCGTGGGCAAACTGCTCACGTTGTATGGTTGCATTTCATTGAAATAATGACAGAACCCCTCCCTTGTGTTATTGCAAATGACTCAAAAGTCGCGTGAGAGAACTGTCTTACGTGCTAACGGTGCACGAAACATTTCGAGGAAATCATAGCTGAAAGCCTTTCACTATTGTTACACTGCAGATAGGGATAGACGTAAGTTAAAAGGATTTTCTACGTCTATTGTCCAAAAGTTATACTGTATATCTAAGTACAGGGGTGAACTTAATTTAAATCTCAATCTACCTTTAAATCATATGAGGTAGATCTCTAGATGACGAAATAAAACAGGTGGGGGTTGGGGGGGGGGGGAGGAGGAGGAGAGGGGAAGAGAACGTACAAAAATGCACATGCAAAATAGGTAAAAGCGTATAGTATATCCCATAGCATACAAATAAATAAGTAAATAAAGGTAATTAACAGGTACTCGTTGGACATCAGCAAGTATAGACCAGAGTTATAGGAAAGTTATATTAGTGATTGCGTCTTTAAAACTGTCTGGGTCGTCCACGGGTCCTATACCATAGTTGTGTGAGTGTCATGAGAATGACCTCAGCCAATAATGCACTTTTTTGGGGGTGCAAAATTGGCTCAGCGTCCACTCACGATGTACTGTCACAGCAAGGCGATGGCGCCGTCTGGTTGGTCCCAGGTTCCATTCCCGGTAAGCCTATCACTTATATTTTCTTGTCTGTTGTCTAGTGCCACCCTTTATGTCCAACGAGTACCTGTTAATTACCTTTACTCATTTATTTACTTATTTCTTTACTTATTTATTTACTATCCACAGGACTCAGGTTTCCTCCCATAGCATACACTGCCGTAGATGAGTGAAGTGTTAGAGACTTCACCATACTAGGTCCAGCATCGAGAGGTGGGGAGGGGGAGGGGGTGATCAGTTCCCTTCCTCGCTGCCTTTTCCTTCGATATCTCAAGAGCAGAGTCAGATATTCATGTACAACTAGGTAGACTTTAGCGTGATTCGAACCCGACACTTTTGCCGCGAGAAACCAGTGCTCTAACCACTGTGTTACTCGGACGCTCGCAACATTAGGTACCTTAGTATAAATCAAGAGCCAGCAACCGGTCGATTGCAATACACTGGAAGATCCCAGGAGGCGATCTGGTAGACATTTAAGTGCCAATAGGGAGCCGCGCTAGCGTAGTGGTTACCACACTGCGCTGGCGACCGGGTGACCCAGGATCAAACCTGGGCGAGGGCGAGAACATTTGAAGATTTTTCGTCGACCGGGATTTGGACTGGATTAACTCGAGCCCTGGCGAGTACATTTGAAGAAGTATCGTCGATCAGGGACTGGCAGCTCCTGAGCCGACCCAGCTCTAATGGGTACCTCCGAAATCGGCGAGTATCTGCCTGAATGGCGAGGGACACCTGTCACTGTGCAAGAAAAAAGGGATACTAACGTAAAATCAGTCTCAGGTTAGAAACTAACCTGAGATTTCGCCTTGAGTAATAGTGGGCGTACGAAAAAAATAAAATAAAAATAAAAGTGCCAGTGAAGATAACAAATAAAGACTTTTTAAGTTACGGAAATTCCAAGTGAAACTTGACATACTAGTTTACAAAAATTCAATTTAATCGTAAACTATGTGAGATAAGAAATCGATTTTTCTTTGAACTAAAGTTAACACTCAGTATTTCATCTAGTTTGAATCCCGGTTTATGGAACCGCAGGAAGCAGGACATTTGGCAGAGTTAACAGTCGCATATAGGTTGCACTTATTTCAAATACTCCGAAACGTGAAATAGGCCGCACTTATTTCAAATACTCCGAAACCTGAAATAGGCCGCACTTATTTCAAATACTCCGAAACCTGAAATAAGCCGCACTTATTTCAAATACCCCGAAACCTGAAAACAAACATGAGTTTACCAAGGCAGAACTTTGGCGAGCTCAGTGTTTCTGAAGTAGACCCCACAGTTCCTGGGCTGCCTACCGCTTATCTAGTATCACTCAGTTAAATATTAATATGCTATGTTTTAATGGTTAGTTGTATATCACACTGGTCTTGTCTGGATACACGGAATACGTTTATAACTTCCACATCTAAGTTTCACCTTGGGCGTAGAGCCTGTTTGGTAGGTAGTCTGAGATGACATTTGTAAAGAGATATGTAATAGAATGTCATGTTTATAACTATGATAAATATTTATGAGACTGAGAAATGGTGTTATGGCTTGTAGAATAGGGCTCACTTGTATGTATGTATCGCATATTGTGATACTGTTCTGTCTCCTCTCTCTCTCTCTCTCTCTCTCTCTCTCTCTCTCTCTCTCTCTATCTATCTATCTATCTCTCTCTCATATATATATATATATATATATATATATATATATATATATATATATATATATATATATATATATATATATATATATATATATGTGTGTGTGTGTGTGTGTGTGTGTTCCTCGACCTGGTTTGGTTTGGGTTGTAAGAACCATCGTCATTGCACACCGACAACTCCATCAGTGCTCCGTGTCACGAGTGGTGAAAAGAGTCTGTCTGTGACAAGAATAAGTTTGAGTGAAGAGCCAGATAATAGAAGTGACTGAATTATAGAATGCGAATACAGAGTGGAAGTGTAACAGTCGGGAGTACAGAGACAATAAACACTTTTTCCTCCCGCCACTCGTAAGAACTTTCCAATGTTAACCCCACTCACTCTCTCTGCCTTACATATATCAATAATTGACTACATATATTGAGTAAGGGACCACACATACACACAACAGTGTCTTCACATGCAACAATAACAGACAGAGAGAATACAAGAATTCTGATCCGCTGATAGTTATCTATTTTTATTAAATGCTATAAAACACAGTGACACGTCATATCTGAGCGATGTCAGGAAACCCAATAATAATTTAAAAAACTACAATATCACCTAATCAAAGAAAAAAAAAACAACCCAAGAAGTCGATTCTGGTTAACAATCCAAAATGACAATCAAGTCTGAAAAACTGATAATCCTCTGAAGTACCTGTAATTCTACCCCCCAAAAAAGAAGAAATTATAAATCGTCTCTGTTCCTGTCGACGGATCCCAGTCTCTTAAGGCGAGACGTCCGTGGCGTGGCTACACAGAAACCTAAACAAAATAACAAATGCCGAGAAATATAATATATGTATTTCAATAACTATAAAAATAAGAAAAAACACTCCATGATGTGTGTCACATGTCAAAATAAATTTGATTTTATTTCCAACATGTGACACAAAACAGGGAGTGTTTTCCCTTATTTTTTATAGTTTTATGTTATCTATTTAATTCTCACTTTCTTTCTCTTCTGTTTTTCGTGTGTCTGTCCCTGACGAAGGCCTTGTGGCCGCAACGTAGGTTTTTTTCTTGTCCTTTCTCCCAGTAAGACGTATCGCTATTTGTGTTTTTTGTTTTTTTCATTCTACAGAAATTTCTTAGCCAAGCGTGACACTCCGATCTCCTCCATTAGATCACACGAGGATCTCAGCACAGTACACGTACTCCGTAGCACCAGCGAGAATACCAATGTGTATACAGGAATCACACATTCTATAAATATTTTTTTGATGGTTGGGCTTTTTTTTTTTTTTTTTTTTTTTTTTTTTTTTTTTTTTTTTTCGTACGCCCGCTAATACTCGAGGCGAAATCTCAGGTTATTACTATGTCTAACCTGACATTGATTTTACGTGAGTATTCCTTTTTACTTGTACAGAGACAGGTGTCCCTCGCCATTCAGGCAAATACTCTCCGATTTCGGAGGTACCCATTGCAGCTGGGTCGGCTCAGGAGCCGCCAATCCCTGGTCGACAACACTCCTTCAAATGTTCTCGCCAGGTCTCGAGTTAATCCAGTCCAATTCCCGGTCGACGAAAAATCCTCAAATGCCGTCGCCCGGGTTTGATCCTGAATCACCCGGTCGCCAGAGCGGTGTTGTAACCACTACACTAGCGCGGCTCATGGTTGGGCTTCATAAGTTTTACATTTTTCCAAGGCGGCGGCCGTGTGGCCTACTCTTTACGATTTCCAACTGCCGAAGTGGTTTTTAACGTGCGCAACTTGAACACGGTACCTCCTATTATTTCGCCCTGATCCGAGAAGGCTATGCTCATTACCATACCAAAGCGATCAGGGGGAAGTATGACATCACTAGGAACCACTGGTTCTGAAAAACATGTCCATCAATTATATTTCCTGCAGTGGCAGCGAACCCGGCACCTTTATAATTAGATCGGACGCCATACCTCTAAGCCACTCCGACACCACCCCCCCCCCCAACTCGATCTGGCCTTCATTTAGGAGCCATGTGCTTACGTAGATTAGTATTAAGTCTTCTTTCTCACGACCAGGCGAAAGTGCCTCTTGGACTCGCTGGCTTCAAATTCATTAAGCGTTCTGCTTCTCTTTTCCTACTGTCAAACTGTACTGTAGCGTCCATGCTGATAATCTAAAGAATCTTTGCTAAAATGTGTTCCTCGATACGTTGGACTACTTTGCTAACCAGCTTTTGCACCAGAGAATTAACTTGGAGACAGACCTGGAATTGATTTTGAGTTCATTTCTAGCCGTAGGACATTTGAAGCAATCGGTGAAAATACCCGCTGATTATCGATTTAATGTTATTTAAATGAAATGACATCAATCTCTCGCTGGCCCGACAACTCTCACCGACCTGAGAGAATCTCCAGATGAACTGGAGCAACTTTCTGATCTAGTGGCCACTTTTTATTTATTTATTTTATTTAATTGATTTGTTCTGTTTGCGTCTAGTGGTGGCAAAGTGGCTACAGTGTTTGATGCTCCAAGTCAAAGTAACCGGGGTTGAAACCGGGAAGCGTCACGCTCCTGTCTGCACAGTTTTAAATGGGTACATGACTCTCCTTTTGGGTTAGGAAAGGCAAAGGCAGCCAGGAAGGGAACCTCATAAAACTCAGACCTAGTATAGTGCAGTCTCTAACACTTCATTCCCAAACGACAGCATCTGCTGTCATCACCATCACCTTTCAGATACGACAAGAAGAATAGTTACAAACCCATGCTGAGTCTTCCTGTCCGTGCCATCCGCTACAGGTGTTTCTAAATCTTCATCGTGTCTGTCTCCTGTTCTCTTCTTCGTGTGTTCCTTGATCTCCCTCTTCCTCTCATACGTTGGGGTTTTTCAGAACAAGGACTGCCCTGGTAATGCTATTAATAAGTTTTCTCAATGTGTGTCAAACCAATTTTCAGCATCTTCTTCACATCTCTTGGTCCACTGAGCACTGCTGTGAGACTCCTTTTTTTAAAAATTATTATTATTTTGTATTACTGCCCGCGACGAAATGGAGGTGGTTTGCGCACCTTTCTTAATCGCTGATCCGTGCGCGTTATTCTTCTGTGCCAAGTTCTATACCGTGAACAAATAAAGAGGGGAAACCCGATTCCTGTAAACAGTAAATAAATAAATAAATATTACACACGCATCACCGCCTAGCTACGGATGCGAATCACACTATCCTCTCTGCCAACTAGACACCACATTCGGAAGGTCCGGGGTTCGATTCTTCGGTAAGCCGCTCACCTCTGTTGTTTTTCTGTTGTCTTGTTTTATTCTTCTTTATTTCTCACGAGTGCCTGAAACATACCTTTATGTGTGTAATATTTATTTCTATACCCTGAAGTAGAAGCAATATAAGGATAGAAACGATACAACCAGAAAGACCCACACGAAATCGATGCTTGGGTGACTACCAATACATCTTATCCAACAGTTATCACGTCTGTGTTCCTCACGACTATTCACGCTGATTCACAATCGAGACACGAAAAAACATTGTTACGTGAGCTGGGGGGAGAGGGGTATAGGGGAAATGGTTGTATATCAGAAAGACATGTATATAAGTTGTAACTTTTATCGTTAAAAATATTTTTTTTAATATCGTGGAGCGGTTAAACGTTTATCATATTTTTTGTCCATAAGTGTCTAATGAAGTATAAAGCAGAAGTTAGTTTCATGCAGAATCAGCGCCGCCCCACGCTTTTTGTCAATTTGATGTTACATTTTTTGACTGCAAGCTATAAATTCCTTTAAAAATTATTTTTGGATTTTTAGTGCATTAAAAGCGTGTGTTTAAAATATTTGTTAAATATTTTTTATTTTATTCTTTTTAGAGTTAGAAAAATTATGACATACTAAAACATAAACAATATTTTTACTTGTAAATCTGGTCTAAAAATTTTTAAGCGACCCATTTCTTTTAGAGCGTCAATATTACATGGCTTTGTGCCTGTTAATTTGGTGCAATCAATTTCTTCAATTTGAAGGCCATCGAGAGATCGAACTCGACCTTCCTTTGATTCCAAATTTTATAATTTTGATTGTTTCCCTTGACTAAGCTTGATTTGTTTGAGTACTGCCCTGTTTTATGCATAGAAAAAAATAAAGCACACCACGTACTCTTGAGTCTTTAATTAAGTTGATTATGGCCCCTGATTTGTTTACATTTCTTTACGAAAAAAATAGAATTACTCATAGTGTCATAAATACAATATTAAATTATTAAATAATTGACTGATTATTGTATTGTCATCGGGAATACACAACTATGCCAACTTTCAGAGCTATTGCTCATCTGGAAGTGATTGAAAAATCGATTGCAAGATTTGAAAGTGACATGAAAGTGACACACAAGTGAAGTTAAATAAAAGCGTGTAAAAATAAACGAGTGGGCGTATCATCTTCAAGAACGTGCAGTTCCCGGGGGGGGGGGGGGGGTCTTTCAAGAGACAAAGAAATAATAGGACTACTGCACCCACAGGCATGTCGTACCAGGCCACTAACATGAGGTTGGGCATGGGGTTGGCAACCTCATTATGTAACACAAATCGCCACAGAAATGGACCACGCGATGCAAGCGCATGTGACTGCTTGGTGCAGGCTTCCTGCAAGGGGGGGGTGGATCTATGCTCTGTAAGGAGCACAATGGAAAGTGATGATGATGGTAATAATGTACATGATGATTATGGTGGTGATTATGATGAGGATGGTGATGGTGATGATGTTGATGGTGGTGATGATGATGATGATTATGAAGAAGATGATGATGATGATGATGTGGTAATATTGATGATGTTGATGGTGGTGATGATGATGAGGAGGAATAGGAGGATGATACCATTTTCAGTTTACTTACAATAAGCGTAAAGAAACAAATACTCATGTAGTTGCCGGAGGTCTTTGAGGAGACAACGACAGAATATGGCTACTTCTCTAATGATTAACAACATGAGGGAGGGGTCGGACTGGCTAAGAGATATGACGTCCGCCTCTAATTCTAAAGGTAACGGGTTCGAGCCCAGTACAGGGAATATAGTTGATGGAAATGTTTTTCAGAACCAATGGTTCTTGATGAGGTCATACTCTCCGCCCCCAATCCACCACAAAAATATTTATAGAATGTATGATGCTCGTAAACACACATTGGGATCCTCGCCGGTGCTACGGAGTTCGTGTACTGTGCTGAGATACTTCTTGTGTGATTTAAGGGCGGAGATCGGAGAACTGATGGAGTTGTCCGTGTGCTATGAAGATAGTCCTTAAAAGCAAACAACATGAAGTTGTGCATTATGATGGCGACCTCCAGAGGTGTACTTTAAACATTTGGCACCCGGGGCGGATTCTACTTTTGGCACCCCCTTCCCCTTCCGCCCCCATAAAGAAACACACTCGCAAGTATATTTTTAACAGTAAGTACCATCATATAACTGTCCGGTGTCAACCCCCATCTGGCTGTCACCCGGCGCGGACAGCACCCCTCGCATCTACCTTAGTACGCCACTGGCGACCTCATGGTGTAAAACAAATTGTTACACAAACCATAGCTGCAAGAGAACATGAATACTTTAATGCAAGCTTCATACAAGGGAGTCACATGCAGTAGCGTCTCCGTGCTACATTATGTGCGAACACGAAAATGAAAGCGATGGTCCACAAGAAAAATAATTAATCCACGCCAAAGAGGGATAGTTTTTTTTTAATCGTCTAAATTTATCTCTTCTTCTTCTTCTGCGATCAGTTTCCTATGCTCAGCAGTCTAAACTAGGAGATGCGTTGCCTCCATGAATCCAGTCGTCAGCAGGAGGTCCTCGCGTGTGCCCCACAGTTTCTCTTCCACTTTCGTCTCCTGGGGCCAGGTTTGAGCACCAAAGAGAGGGCACGTTTGCAGAATGTGTTCCGGAGTCTGGGGGCCATTTTGGCATGTGCAATTTTATCTGACATCCGTGCACTACCAGGGCACGTAAATACTACCACTGTAACTTACCATGCCATTCGTAAAAATGCAATTAAGGAGTGTTGGGCATGGCCCCGGCAACAAAATCCTGTGGAAACATTAAGCTACAAAAACGTCGACAAAATCAAATACATATCTTAGCAGCAACATAGAAGGAGTTGGAGGGACAGGCAATAATAACGAAACAAGGATACAGAACCCACGAAGAGCTTTTTAATAAATATTTGGAAATCAAAAGAAACTAAGTCCAACATAAAAATTAGAATCTTCAATTCAAATGTCAAGTCCGTCTTATTGTAGGGTTGTAAAACATGGAGAACAACAGAATATAAAGCAACCAGAAAGTTACAGACTTTCATAAATGGGTGCTTGCGTAGAACAGAAGAACTGAAATGGTATGACAATGTCATCAATGTAGAACTGGTGATTTCTTCTTTGTTTTTTTTTTTTTTTTTTAATAGTACGCCCGCTATTACTCGAGGCGAAATCTCCGGATAATTTGTCTAACTTGAGACTGATTTTACGTGAGTATCCCTTTTTTTCTCTGTACAATGACAGGTGTCCTATCGCCATTCAGGCAGATACTCGCCGATTTCGAGGTACCTATTCGAGCTGGGTCGGCTCAAGAGCCATTTAGGTTATTCCAGTCCCTGGTCGACGACACGCCTTCAAATGTTTTCGCCAGGGCTCGAATTATTCCAGTCCATGTCCCGGTATACGACACTCTTTCAAATGTCCTCGCCAGGGCTCGAACCTGGATCACCCGATCGCCAGCGCAGTGTGGTAACCATTGCACCAGCGCGGCTCCCTGGATCTGATGATAAGAACCAGACAAGTGCCAGTGAAGCAAGAGATGAGAAGACGATGGCGATGGATAGGACAAACATAGGGGAGACCTGTTGCTAGCATTACAATACACTCTGTGTTCTAGAATTCTCCAAGAATGAACAGTTGAGTAAGACCGAATAACACGTGGAAAAGTGAAATGGAGATATAAATGAAACAGAGGAGGGATACATGGAAAGAATGAAGTCACGCTACCTGGCATAACTTTGTGGAAGGCCTATGTTCCTTGGGGAATTAAAGGATAAAAAAAAAGAAGCAGAATAAACATCTGAATATTGTCTAAGACGACTCTCTACGAAATAAGGAATAATAAAGAGAAAAAAACAGATCTCTCAACTGACCGACCAAGGAATCGAACTCAAGAGTATAAGGAACGTGACTGGACTGTACACTTCACGGTAACAAAGCGCATACTCTTTATTTGTCTTCATGTCTTCCTCTATACCAGCGTTTCCCAAATTGCTGTATTCGTACCCCCGGAGGGTACACAAAAGAGGTTCCATGAGTACACAACATACAGTTTTATTCATTTTAGTTTACCATACTTTATTTAATTGCAGAAAACAGTTCATTAAAATGTACACCATATAAAAGATATAAGGTCTTACAAAATTATGTATACACACTTCGAATTCAAATAACTCAAGTATAACTTAACTTAAAATTGTACTATTTTGCAAGAATACAGCAGAATAATGCAAGATACAAATGTATAATGCCATTAGATTATTACTCGGGAAGTTAGAAGGTTGCAGAAGGTTGTGGTCATCTCAAAACGCGCACAGTGAGGGACATGAGACATCAAATTAAACTGCATATTTCACTATTCATTTAGTAACAATACAGAATGGCAGCCAGTTGTTCATCGCTGTGAACAATGCATTATTGCGGGTCGTCGACGCTTTGAACATTTGTGACTTAAAATGTGAAAACGCCATAACTCAATCTCAAATGATAATTAAGTTATCGTCAGTCAAAGTATGTATACATCGTTTAGAATCACTGTTTATATACTCTTGTTATTTACAATTTCAATAACAAAATATTAAGAATTAAAAAATGTCCCGCGCAATTCCCGGGGGTCTCTTATGAGACAAAGACAAAACAGGACTTCTATTCCCTCAGATATGTCCCTGTCACAGTGACTATTAATTTATTTTACCATCACGTCCGATTTTTTTAATACCCTTAATGTTCTGGTTTCCTTGTCATTTTATATTTTCTTTTCTACCTTCGTGGCCCTATTTTTTCACCTTTTCAAACCCCACCCGCGGTTTGTTTACGTTCTGGCCTTCAACGGTCAGCGTAGCGGTAACGTAATGTTATCTAAACGCACCTGTGGTTCGTTTGACCAGAGAAACATTCCTCTGGTTGCTTTAAGTCTTTGATCGCGTTGAACGAGCGAACGGGTTTCTGTGAAGACACGGCTCGTTAGCAGGGACCAATCTTTTACGGTCGGTAAAATAGTTTGATCTTCGAAACAAGGGGGAGATAACAATCGCGGTCAGTCTCTGGGTTTTGCCCCTTAGACGAGTTAGAGCTCTCATAATATTATGCATGTCTCTACCTGAAGGAATTTTCTTGCGGTTGTTGACTTCTGATGTCTCTAGAATAAACCTTGTCTTACTCCTCATTACGCATTACGCCGATACATCTGTAGAATCAGGCTATGCAGGTGTCCCAGGGTAGCGTTGGTTGTAAGCTATAAATCTGGTTAGTCTTAATAGACTAACACACTCGTGAATATTTTCCTGGCCCGAGATGGACCATCATGAGATAAGGCAGACTTTAACACAGAACTAAATGTTAAGGCCTATCTCTAGTCATTTTTCGGGGTGAGTTGACATGTCTTATTAATATATAAATATTCATGTTAGCTTTTTATATATCTGATAGGAATGTGACTTACTTCATTTTTTGAGGATTTCTCCCGGTAAATTTAATTCAGTGATAATGTAGCGCTGTCTACGGTCTTAGTTAAGTGGTGCTTAAACTGTTACGGTTTATAATGGGAAATGATAAACTTACAATAACAGATACTAGGTGTAGAATCAGTTCATACAATGCTTACCATTGGGTTAAGAGTCAGCAAAATTAACTGTCATTTCTGCAAGATAAGGTCAGAGGTGTGGATCATTCACTTAACACTGAATTATAGGAGAAAGTCACTTATTCTTTTTTTTGATAGATATTTCTAGTGGCAAGGGAGAATCATTTTATGCTTATTTGTGTGGCTAGGCACTAGTCTATAACTTTCACAGAAAGCAGTCACCAGGCATAGATATAATTATATCTTATGATTCAGCCACAGCTGTATTATTATAGCAAGAACATTGCATTTTCTATGTACTCATTTTGTGGAATGTTGATATATTTCCCCAAGGGGACATATGATTTATTTGTGTAATGTCACATGCTGTAATCTGTTTATGTAATTCATTTAATGTTGTAAGATGAATAAGCATATTCATTCAACTGTAACTACAAGGTTAGGTTTCCTGTATGTTTAGTTGGAAGAAGAGTAGATTTTGCTGTCAGAACATTTACTGACAGGTACCTGGGTGTACAAAATATATTAAGCCTATGCAGGCGCATGCTGATAATTGATAGAGTGGAATGAGCGGAGCATAACTATGTTATATAACATTAGTGTGATTTTGTTGTTGCTTGATGTAAAGGGTGTCTTTTTTGGGTCTCAGTTTCAGGGATACCGAATTGCTAGAGTCAAGTCTCCAGTCAGGCGAAGAATGTCAATACTCTTCGGTCTAGAGGGATTCTGAATACAGCTAGCAATCACGAGTCGTCACCCCCATTCCTGAACCTAAACCCTTTGTCAACGCCAAGTTAAGCTCACGCAGTGCAACGAGCCAACGCTAAATCTGAAATCATCAGGCAGTAGTAGTTCTCTACTCGCCTATTGGATTACCAGTCAGAGCATTGCGGCTTCCAGAATATCAAAACCGCCCAGCATGTCTATAGCAGAATCTGATATCACCCGCCTTTGTGTGCCTAAACGGGGCACTCAGCCAAACCACAGCCAAACCAGTTTAAACCGGATTTAATGCCAAGCAAGCAGTAGCGCCGGATAAGAGCGCCTGGTTCTCTTCGTCCCCAAATAACTTCGTCTGGTGTAGTTCTGGGTTATGAAAACCTCGCACTTATGAGCGTCTTCCAGCCCCTCACGCAATTAGAGGTCACCAACGTTTAGCACCAACAAGGAAAGTTTTGTAGGCTTATTCCCTCACCTTGAAGGATCTACATGTAAGACACTTTTCTGGAGCTAGCACCTTTGGTCCCACGGAAGCGGACAGGCTGTCGCTCAGTTTGTTTATTTGGTCAGCAGAAGATAAACAGCGTCTTCCAGCCCCTCACGCAATTAGAGGTCACCAACGTTTAGCACCACCAAGGAAAGTTTTGTAGGCTTATTCCCTCACCTTGGAGGATCTACATGTAAGACACTTTTCTGGAGCTGGCACATTTGGTCCCACGGAAAGCGGACAGACTGACACGCATTTTTATTCATTTGGTAAACCAGAGGTAAATAGAGTCTTCCAGCTCACCTCGCGCAATTAGAGGTCACCAATGATAGCACCAACAAGGAAAATTTTGTAGGCTTATTCCCTCGCCTTGAAGGATCTACATGTAAGACACTTTTCTGGAACTATTACATTTGGTCCCACGAAAGCGGACGGACTGACACTCAGTTTATTCATTTCTCTGTGTTCTACAGGTTTTATGAACGGTGGTCTGTGTGTGTTCGTCGGTGTATTTTGCATATTTTGATTATTGATGATTATTGATGAGTATTATGTTGTTGTGATGAGATGCATTAATTTCATGCTTTTCTTCTTTAATAAAGTTTACACATTTATTAATACGCTGTTCACGACCCTTCCATCCATAATTAACTTGTTTTAGCTCTTTACTATAGTCTCTAAGTTTTGATAAGAGAAAAGAGTGAGAGCAGGAGGTGCTTAGACAGTAAAAGTGAGTTGAGGCTTGGAGAAAGAGATCATTTTGATAAATTTTCTTCCAGGTTGTCTCAAGTCCATCTCCTATTTACACCTTTCTGTGTGTGTGTAATCTATAACTCTGTCAGTCCACTATCCCTTGTCGATTTCACTACTATTGTCCAACTCGACAAATACTCTACACTTTACTCAACCACGACAGTCCCACAAGACGAACGAACGAACGAATTAACGAACGTTATCTTCAAACGGTTGAGAACTGAGCACCCTGGCCCGTCTGACATTCCTTTCTCTCGTTTTTTATTCCGAATTTATTTATTCTCACCTGCATTTTACATATCAATTAATGAATAATATGATGTTGTGTATAAGGTTGGCAAACTCATCATACAAAATAAACTGCTACAACAGCACGTGAATGCTTTGTGCAGGATTCATGCAAGGAATCCAGCAGCAGTGTTGGCTCTATGCTCCATATGAAGCGAAAAGGGAAATGATGGTGCCTGATAAAGAATTAAAATAAATTTTGCTTTCTTCCCCAGATAACTCCTCTTCTTCTTTCATCTTTTAACTCCCAAAGGAGCATAGACCTTCAACAAACGTATACCTTCATCTTTTAACTCCCAAAGGAGCATAGACCTTCAACAAACGTATGCCAAGTCTTCCTGTCCCGTGCTAGCAGCTCAAGGTCTTTCCATGCGATGAAGGTCTTTCCATGCGATGAAGGTCTTTCCATGCGATGAAGAAGACGTGGAAAGACTTCTCCATTTAACACGCGTACTTTAATTTCAGAATGGTACGAATGCGCCATATACATATCCGTTGCCCTGTGGGAATGTTAACTGAATTTTATAATTACGTTTGTTACTAATTAGTTGTTTAATCATTATTTATATACAGATTGTTCACAACGTTTGCATCTTAAGACCACACGTACTTCAGACGGCCATACAATTAATCCTTTATGTCATAGGAACTACCGATGAGTGTAACTGTAGCACTGATAAAATAACTGCTGAACGTCTGCTTCAAAGATACCCAATATGTGAGGAATAGAGAAAGCAAATATGGCCGTCACTTGTACCATTCTCTTAAAAGGTCTATGGAGATACATATAGCCTCGAGCTGAACCACTGCTTTCTTTGAACATATTCAAGCTGATGTCTGAGAGTGTAAGGTGAAGGCGAAGGCAGAGGCGGCGGAGATGAGAAGAAGACGAAGAGGAAGAATATTATTTTTGATTATTTTCCGCTCCCGACGATCTTGCGCAAGTATTTTTAATTTATTTGTTTATGATTTATAACATTTCACTGATGGGTCTGTATTCCGTGGTGAGAAATCAGGGTGGGGCTTCTCTGCTAGAGTAAAGGGCAGAATCGCCGCTGAACATAGCGGGGCTTACACGACAACAACCTCCAACATGAGAATGGAGGTAGAAGTAGCTACTGCAGCCTTAAGGTGGTTGTCTGAGACTTCATTAAAGGGCAATTATTGTGTCAGACTCACAATCCATGCTTCGGAAGGTCCAAAATGGATGGCTCCAGCATGAATGGAAAACCTCCATAGAAGGCTCGAATCTTCAGGAACTGGTGTGGATCTACTGTCCTGGTCATGCAGGGGTACGCGGCAATGAAAGAGCTGATAGACTAGCTTGAAGGCCGGGAGCTGGACTTGGTTGTCAGAGGCTGCTTGAGGCGCGTGCCATAGAAGTATTTTATCTGCAGTGAGAGCTTATCCTCACTACAACTCCCGGCTGTAACAACCTTTGGAACCCAAGAGCACCCATAGAAGGTGTATTGGATATGGATAAGACAGAGATACTGAGGGCAATTAATGATCGCCTATTAGAGAATGACACTATAATTGATGAGCCATCAAGGCTAAAATTGCTGGAATTTGGCATCAAACGTAAGACCAGCAGGGATGGACGAATGAGAGGATGCATACGGCGTGTATGCAACCAACGTAAAACAGAAACAATTAGCATTCATACCCTTCGACATTTGCTCAGGGAGACTGAGCACCTATGGGTTTGCCCAGAGTGCAGTGACGTCAATTCTGATCAACAACAACAATAATAACAGTACAGGAATGCACAGTAAAGTAATTTTATGTAATAATTTGCACATTTTAGTATTTAGGCATGTTAATTATTAACATATCCTTGTGATAGTATCGTACAACGGACATTCCGACTTAAGACCATTTCGACTAACGACATGATTGTCGGAACGGAACCCCGTGGCAATTCGAGTACAGCCTGTATATAGTGTTTATTGTACAAATATGTGTCTGTGTGTGTATGTATGTATGTATACATGCGCTGGTGTAGGTAAATTAGAAACACAACTGCGTACTTCATATAAAATAGACTACGATATGCATGACTTCATTCATTCATTCATTCATAAACCTCCGTTCTCCAAGGGTCAAAGGCCTTTAACAAACACATGCCAAGTCCTCCTGTCACGTGCCATCGTCTCAAGTTCTCTCCACGTTCTCCTCATCATTTTCACCTCTGTTTCGTACTGTTCACGCAGTACATATACTAAAATTGGAACGATACCTCTGTTTCCAGCTCTCTTCTCCATGTGCTTCTTGGTCTACCTCTGCCTCTCTTGCCCTGGGGGTTCCAGAACAAGGACTGCCTTGTAATGCTATCAACAGGTTTCCTCAGTGTGTGTCCTATCCATCGCCAGCGTCGTCTTCCCATCTCTTGTTCCACTGGCACTTGTCTGGCTCTTGTTATCAGTTCCACATTGGTAACCTTGTCATACCATTTTAATCTTTCTATTTTTTTTTTTTGGTTCGGTTTTTGCCTTCTTCTGGCAAGGCGCGTTCCTTTCAACCTATTTGGTTATATCAGAGCGCATTTACCATTCAAAAAAAAAGTCAACTCTGTTGACTGCTAACCCGATCAGCGTTGATAGATACTAAGTCCTGAAAAGGACCAACATTATCTATCTGCTAGCATAAAGATCTAAAAAGGACTCGCCAGCTACGCCAACGCCCGAGCTGAATAATAACAATTAATATTACGCAAGCATCCATTTATGAAAGTCTGTAGCCTTTTGGTTGTTGTTTTTGTTGTTCTCCGTGTCTCAGAGCCATATAATAGTACTGACTTGACATTTGAGTTAAAAATTGTTATTTTTGTGTTGGATCCGATTTCTCTTGTTCTCCATATATGTCCCAATGCAATGAAAGCTCCTCTTGCTTTTTGTATTCTTATTTTGATATCACTGTCTGTCCCTCCAACATTGTCTATATTGCTGACAAGATAAGTGTACGATTCTACATCTTGTATTGGTGCTTCTTCATGTTCAACCCTGTTATCATGTGCATGGCTTAGAGCAATGTTTCTCTTCACGCTAACCAGGGAAGTCACACAAGCTACGCTTACGCGGTTCAATTCAGGGCCATTCTCAATGTTGATACATGCACGAAAATATTATTTGGTGGCTCACGTATTCAAGCTATTTGGAACAATTCTGAAACAATGTTAAGAGATTCCAAGTACATGGGAATGTTAATAACATCAGATGGACGATGTATCCCATAGGTGAGTAGTAGAACAGCCCAGGCAACAGCAGCATTCCATAACTTACTTACTTAGCCTTTTCTCTTCTACCCTGGGGTGTAGAGGCTTGCCAGAGAGAGCGCCATAGTATCCTATCTGTTGTCTTCCTCCTGGCCTTGTTCCAATCTAGTCCTCGGCCCTTTAGAGATTGTCTAATGTTGTCCTCCCAGCGGACTCTGGGTCGTCCTGGAGGTCTGGATCCCTGGCTCTTAGTTTCCCATACTTGTCGTGATAGCCGATCTTCTCCCATTCTGCAGGCATGGCCAAACCATCGTAATTGAGACTGTTCCGCTCGGGTCTGCAGGGGCTGGGATTTCAGGCCATGACGCAACGTCGCGTTCAATAACATTAATAATATTTTATGTCAAAAAATATTTTTTTCAATGTAAAAGAGTTCGATGCTATTTAGAACCTGACCTGAATACGTAAGTCGATCACAGACAATTAGTAGACCAGCCAGAAACCCCCTGGAGGCCAAGGAGATGTGATTTTCCAGAACAATGTTAAAAATATCACGATCAGCTAACAAGATTAATGAGGATGTCCTGAAAAGAAGTCACCGCGCAAAAGAATCGTATTACTCATATTAAAATGAAGCCATTCACTTTCTACGGGCACGTTATGAGAGGAAGGCAGCTGAAATTATTGCCCAAACAGGAATTGATAATGAAAACATGTGAATTTTGACACATAAGTATAAGTATAGTATGTTCGCAGTTTTTACAGGTACTGTTGTTTATTTTCTCTGTCCTCCTACCAAGCATCTCAACGGGGAGGAAGGTGGTTTCATAGCCTCTAGACACAGAGGGTAGCTGTTAATATTGAATAAGTAATCGTAGATAAAAATAGGTGGTTATCACTCAAGACGACGTGGTATAGTTGGACGGAAAAAAAGGGGGGGGGGTGTCTATCTGTATACAACGGTTGCAAAGCACTATGAAGTGACAGCCGGCGAGATGGATGCGTGTTTTAGCACCCCCCCCCCCCCCCCCACCCCCCAACTGCTTTGTCAGTAAGATTTTATTTTAGTCAAATGCTATCACAGAATCTTGTACACAAACCGACGAAAGGCAAGCGTAAACCCCCGTCGTACTGTCTTTTTTACAATCACTAATCGAAGCGATTTCCACAGGAAAAAAAACGATGTTAACGGTAGTTCCAGAAAAATACCCTCGTCCGATAGGGAGCGTGGTGTGCTATTGGTGATACCAGACCGTCATCTAGCTACTTTAATTTTATTGGAGTTAAAGTACATAGACGACAGGAACTTGGGAGTGCCAGGACACTTATGCAGATAGAAAATTTGATAACATCAAAGAGAAATGGAAAGAATGAATGTAAATTTATTAGGATTCTATGAAATGCAATACTGAAGACACAACAAACGAGATGAATGTAGTCAGGGTAGCTTGACTGCTTGTGTCAGCGAACCAGAGCTGACCAAGACCCTACTCCACCTCCAAGTGGTGGTCCTCGAAACAGATTGCAGTTTGGCTGAGAGAGTGGGGATCGAAAGGGGAAGGCAAACCCTGTCCCAAAAATGCCATGCTGAAATCTGATGTGTCGGGCCGAAAGGCGCAAATATATTGCCGATTCCAACATGAACAAAGAAACAAAGAGAGCTTACGAGTTCCAAAAACTACAGTTTGATCTTTTTTGTTTGGTTCAATATTTTTGTCCGTTTGAAATATTGAGTAGCTTTCACAAAATACGTTATGTCGATAAAACAGAGCAGGTGATCTCAAAGTGTGCGGCAAAAGGACCAACAGTTGTGCCACAACATGTTAATTTATACTTTCTTTTTTTTACAAAATCCACCTCTAAGTCATTCAATCATTAGTCTTTGGCTCCCCAGGGAGCACAGGCTTTCAACACACTTATTCCACTTCCTCCTGTTACGTGCCAACAGCTCAATATTTTTCTATGACTTCCTCAACATTTTCATCTCTATCTCCAGCTCTCTTCTCCATGTTTTTTTTTTTTTTTTGTCTACCTCTGCTTGCCCCATCCTGGAGATCCCAGAATAAGGACTAGGACCAACTCTGTAATCTTAAGTGCTGTGAGCGAAATCGCGTAAATTTGTTTAAAAGTCTTGCTATTCAAGAGTTGTTCAAGAAAACCTAGAGGTCCTAAAGACGTCCTAGAAAATCTAGGAATTAAAACGGAATTCATGAAGATCAATATTAGAAAGCGCAAATATTTTGTCCATTGTTGCTGCCCTACAAGACGCCACCAGGCGTGATGGCCACTGACTGCTTTGACAGTTGGCGGCTAAGGATTAAGAAGAAAATATTTTGACCATTTGTGGCGTTGTGAGAAAAAAATACGCCAGACAAATTCTGGGTTAGTGATACTTTTCAACCGATCGGACGCAAGTGCCTCTCTCTCATTTTCTAGCGCTGTGTACGGGCTTCATAAACAAAGCGATATCTGTTTTTGACGGCTTACGAATAAAATTCATATAAAAAGAAGGGATGATCAGAAGGAGTTGATAATAGTATCGTTAGGAGCGAAGAAGCACATATTAATTTCCTTTCAAGGGACTAATTACAAAGTTGTTGCAAAAATAAAAGATAGAAGCTTGAGAACAGACAACTTCGTCATATTTTGTCAAGTAGTGAGCAACTTTGAAAAATTATATAAATTCAAAGACCAGCCCAATAGAGGAAATTATTGGATGGAAAGAAGCTGTTGATGGTACGATTAAAGTAGGTATCAATATACGGGATCCATACAAAAGATAGAAAGAACGAAAAGAATTAAGAAATTAAAATATGTAAATACTTCTTTTACAGGTTTGATAATTAAATTAAACTGCGAGACAAAATTTGAATTCAAAATGGAGAATGATGCAAGGACCACGATGCGTACTAGAGACGTGCAGGAATGGAAAGACAGAACTAAGGGAAGGCCGATGTTGTATAACATTGTTTTTTTTTTTAATGACTGCAATTCAAAATGACTGTAGAAGGCGACTGCAGCATCATGATTGTGTACAGAAATTGTATTACGTATTTTTGTAAATGTAATCACTTAGACTTGTCATTGCCTATACACTGCCATTGAACCAGAACTTATGTCATATCTATATAAGCATACACTGAACACATCACCTCATAACACGCAGACCTGTGAGAAATCACCACCCACGAACTAGCCACGTGCTACATATATTGCAGGTTTACTGGTCTAGTTTGGAACAGCCTGATCTGAAACTACCATCCACTCAACGTATACTGTCATGCCCTTTTCAGGGCAGCTCGGCCACCTTTGGTCCAAACCTGGCATCCAGCTCTCACCTGTGGCTCCTCGTAGCTGTCAGCATGCGACAGCGGCTACCCCCCGGGCAACGGCTTTGACAGGCCGGCTAAACTAGGTGAGGGTAGCCGACTGGTTATAAACCTTCGGTGAGTTAGGGTCTGCCTACCCATGCATGCGAAGACTGGATTCGATAGACTGCGCGGAAGAAACCACCTATTGGTTCAACGGGCATGACGGCGATTACCAGCAACGCGCTGTGGAGCGTAAGGAGCACGGCGAGACACGTAGAAAGCCCTGGTCATCCACTGCACCTGACTTCATCTCCAGTCGTCTTGACTTGTCTTGCCACTGGATTCAGATGGACCCAGGCGAGAGAGTGAGGTCGACGAATTGCGCAACTCTTCCTCACTTTAATCCAAATCACTGCGCAAGTCACTCTTTCATCCATTCATCCATCCACTCACAACAAGTCCTGTGGCGATGGGCAAGCGGCGAAGCGGCAGGCGTGGGTACGCTGGCAGTCGTAGTCGCAGACCTACACACAGGCGTCTCAGGCCATATGGTCGTCTTCCACTGATCGGAGCAGCAGTGGGATTCGGCAGCCCCCTGAGTGTCTGAGCAGCCCTTTTTAGGAAAGCACTGCTCACCTCCATGGCATGAGGTAAAAAAAGGTAAAGGAACCCGTTACACGCCCATTGAGGCATATTGGGAATATGGTGTTAGGCCCATATTATCTTGACCGTCGGCACACGAGGGGTGATGTGGTCGGCATCACGCCGGCCGCCTTAACCTTCCCAGAGTAGCTCTGGTACCCATTTGGGGCTGGGTCGACCCAGGAGCCGTTTGTGGCCTAAAAATTTTCCGCCTCATCTGGGGATCGAACCATAGACCACTGCGCTAGGAAGCCAGTGCACCAACCACTATGCTACCGCGGCTCCTTATGGCATGAGGAAGGGGCTAGAAAAGGTGCCCTAAACATTGCCTGCTCCACCATTACCTAACCAGCTTACCGCGGTTAGTGGGTACCCTACTTCAGCGGGCGACACGTAAGAAAAAGAAAGGACAGATTTTTCCCCCTCATTCTAGGCGCATGGAATGTGCACACTCTCCTTGACAAAGACTTTAACGCAGACAGACCTGAGAGGCGAACTGCCCTGATTGGGAGAGAACTGGCCAGATACAACATTGACATAGCAGCACTGAGTGAAACTCGACTTGCAGGCGAGGGCCAACTTTGCGAAAAGGGTGCAGGTTATACATTCTATTGGAGCGGAAGAGGAACTTAAGAAAGACGAGAAGCAGGGGTTGGATTTGCAATCCAAACAGCACTTGTTGGCAAGTTAGCGGGGCCCCCAAAGGGAATAAATGACCGACTCATGACAGTCAAGATCCCCCTGCTTTATGGAAGAAAACATGCCACCATCATTAGCGCGTATGCACTAACTATGACAAACCAGGATGACGTCAAGGATAAGTTTTATGAAGAACTACATGCAGTCATTGCATCAGTTCCTAAAGCAGATAAGCTCATAATTCTTGGTGACTTTAATGCAAGAGTAGGCTCAGATAACATCTCCTGGAATGGCACTATTGGAAAGTACGGCGTGGGTCGCTGTAACCGCAATGGACTTCTTCTCCTCCAGACTTGCGCAGAACATGACCTCCTTGTCATCAACACCATTTTTCGACTTCCTACCCGCAACAGGACCTCCTGGATGCACCCTCGCTCAAAGCATTGGCACTTAATTGACTATGTAATTGTTAGGAAGAAGGACAGGCAAGATGTCCGGGTGACCAAGTCTATGTGTGGTACTGAATGCTAGACTGATCATCGCCTCATTGTTTCTAAACTTAAAATTCGTATCCAACCAGCCAGGCGCCCTCAGAGGAAGAAAACTCATAAAAGGCTGGATGTCACCAAACTAAAGAAGACAAAAATCAAACAGTCATTTACTGACACTCTAGAAGACCGTCTCAAATCTATCTCGTTAGACGGCCAAAGTGTGGAAACAAATTGGGCAGCCCTAAGTGAGCAGATCTACAACACTGCTACAGAGGTCCTGGGTCCCGCCATCAAGAAACAAAATGACTGGTTTGATGAGAACTCAGATGATATAAAGAAGATGTTGGCTGAGAAACACCATCTCCATAAAGCATATTTAAATGATCCAAAATCTTCATCAAAGAAAGACGCTTTCAACAACATGCATAGAATCGTCCAACATAAACTACGCCAGATGCGGGATTCATGGCTGAGTAATAAAGCAGATGAGCTCCAAGGCTTTGCTGACAGCCATGACTTGAAGAATTTTTACCATGCACTCAAAGCGGTCCAACATCATCAGGATCATTTCCCCTCCTTAATGCAGATGGGAAAACACTAATTACAGACAAGGAAAAAATTCTCCAACGCTGGGTCGAACACTTTAATAATATTCTGAACCAGCCATCATCTATTAATGACGAAGCCATCATCCGCCTGCCCCAAATTCCTATAAATGAAGCACTAGATGATATACCAACTCTGGAGGAAACTAAAAAAGCGATTCGTCAACTTTCTAGTGCAAAGGCCCCCGGCTCCGATTCAATTCCTGTTGAGGTTTATAAAGATGGCGGTACAGTTCTTATAGAGAAACGTCACATGATCTTCCAGCAAATGTGGCAGAGTGAAACCATCCCACACGATCTCAAAGATGCGTCAATTATATACATCTATATAAACGTAAAGGTAATCGCCAAGACTGTAACAATCATCGAGGCATCTCTCTTTTATCAATCGCTGAGAAGATATTCGCCAGAATCCTTCTGAATCGCCTTACGGCTCATCTTGACAAAGGTCTTTTACCTGAAAGTCAGTGTGGATTCCGGAAAGAACGTGGAACCACCGATATGGTGTTCGCTGCAAAACAGCTACAAGAAAAATGCCAAGAACAGCACTGTGACCTGTACACAGCTTTCATCGACTTGACAAAGGCGTTCGACACGGTCAGTAGAGAGGGTCTATGGAAGATCATGGCAAAATACGGCTGCCCAAAGAAATTTATCTCAGTAGTGCAGCAACTGCATGATGGAATGCAGGCTAGAGTTCAGGAAAACGGTGAGCTGTCGGAGCCTTTCCCCGTCTCAAACGGAGTTAAACAAGGGTGTGTATTTGCACCGACTCTGTTCAGTATCATGTTTTCTGCTATGCTGACTGATGCTTTCAGAGACGGGGACACAGGAATCGACATCAGATATCGTATTGATGGAAAATTGTTTAACCTTAGGAGGCTTCAAGCAAAAACCAAGGTCAAATCACACACCATCAGAGATCTTCTGTTTGCTGACGATTGTGCACTTAGTGCTGGCTCAGAGGCTGATCTGCAGCACAGCGTGGATAGATTCTCCGAAGCCTGTGCCAACTTTGGGCTTACCATCAACAAGGAGAAAACAGAAATCATGTACCAACCAGCTCCTGGCACAGTTTATACTGAGCCAATCATCAAGGTAAAAGGTGAGAAACTGAATGTTGTGAACAGATTCACATACCTTGGTAGCACACTTTCCCAGAACATCGTCATTGATGATGAGGTAAACACCAGGATCTCCAAAGCCAGCAGCACATTTGGCAGACTATACATCAACGTTTGGCATCGAAGTGGCATTAGTCTACAGACAAAGCTGAAGGTGTACAGAGCTGCGGTGCTTCCAGTGCTGCTTTATGCATGCGAAACATGGACTGTATACAGGCGCCACGCGAAGAAGCTAAACCACTTCCATACAGTCTGTCTCAGGAAGATAATGACCATCAAATGGCAAGACAAGATCCCGGATACCGCCGTTCTTGACAGAGCTGGTATCCCTAGCATCCATACTATTCTGATGCAGTCACAGATTCGCTGGGCAGGTCATGTAGTCCGCATGCCAGACCATCGACTGCCAAAGATACTCTTTTATGGTGAGATGCAGAAGGGTAAACGCTCCCATGGTGGCCAAAAGAAGCGCTTCAAAGACACGTTAAAGACGTCTGTTGCGTGCATATTTTTGACGCACATATTACAAAAAAATCGATATGGTTATTTAATATGGGAAAAATATAGACATTCATTTATCTGTGTATGAAAATGCTGTTTATTGTAAAAGCGAGATAATCCATGTTTGATTCACACTTTTGATTATAGGAGTAATCGGTCTGGATATCGATCCAGCGCAAGAATAGTACGCTTGCGTTTGTACTTAATTTTAGGGCCAGAAAATATATTAATTTGCTTATTGTGTTTATGGCCTGAATTCATATGTATTACATATTATTAGTACAAGTAGAATCAGTCCTATATTGTATATTTTGGATGGGTATGAGGGACTAGATTCTTGTTAGCGGAAGTATGAGTTGTCTTAACAAGTCGTGATGAGTTCCGATGTACTGCTAAGAATGGCGGGGTACGTTTTTTTCAAGAGCTGGTCCCTTCGTCAAGAAAAAATGTCTTACGAAGTGGTTTTTTCTTCTGGAGGAGATAGTGTCTCTACGATAGTTTGTGCTAGAGACTCTCCTTATGTCAGTATATAGATGATTCGGACTCCAGGTAAACCCAGCTCGTATTTTTGATGATCTCTCGTCGGTTAGGCCTAGCTTGACTTTTGGGTGCTTCGATATGCTAGTGTCGTGTTTTGTATCGACGAAGATGACAGATTTTCCTGCAGCGGTTATGGCTACGTGAACTAACCTGATCACCGTAGTGCTGCATGGAACCATTTATGAAATCCTTTATATATCCATTGTAAATTAACTTTGGCTGATATTCTTCCTATGAATGAGTGAACGACAACTCAGGAAGGTAGCCATGTTGGATTTCGGTCATCGTCTGCTTTGATCACTGCCAAGAGAACAGATTATTTATCTTATTATCGGACAGTGACAGAGAGATCTCAATCCTGCTAGAAACCCCCTTTTCGTGGTTTCATAAGATGATGTATCATGACATTGAACTTTGATGTACTACCCATTATTTCTGCATGTGTCATGACTTCAGATCTGCTATGTATACCTACAAATTGTTATGTCAACAAAGCCTGATGTACTCGTATGTCCCAGTGTGTACGTCTGAATAAATTGAGTAAACTAAGATTCCAGCAGTCTGCATTGGTGCCTTGTAGACACATGTGTATGAGTGATTATATTGGTCAGCACACGAACAGTACACCATTCGCGGTAATCACACTCTACACTACTACTTCATACATACACCATCCTGCGTCGGCTGAAGTGACCAAGTTTAGGGCCTGCTTCCCCCTGGAGCCTTTGCCTTCCCTAACTCAGGACTAGGGTGAGTTACCCATTTACAGCTGGGTAGACTGGAGCATGCCTGATCTCAACAACACACCACTCTTCCTTACAGAGCAGACAGACTGATACTTTACAGTGGTGTACTACAGGTGTAGTAAGAAATAACGTCTTTACAGTGGCGAGCCAGATTCCTGGGTCCAGCTTACGCAGTTTTGTGTTGAGAATCACAGTTTACAGCTGAAAGAACATTTGTTTGAACACATCAACACCAGTAGGACAGCTTGACCTGTATTACCGATAGGATGCTGTATCTAGGTCAGCACTTGTTGACAGTTTTTCGCTGTACAGACAGTATTACACAGGACAGTGGTATCAAGTGTAGAAAATATCTGGAGCAATATTGTTGACATTTCTCAACGTACAGAAGAATCGCAGTGTTACTGAATAAAGTGCATAGTTCATCGTGGGATCTTCATATGCTCAACAGAGAAAAAATTGACAGTGTAATAGTTTAAACTTAAATCTATTACTGAATAAAGTGGCAAGTTAGTATTATTTAAATAAACTGTGCCTACTTTACAACACTATACTGGCAACACATTCCATTCATGACATAAATGATATTGTATGCTATATGCTATTTATGCTTACATGTTATTTGTTGTGTATTAAATTAGTTTATATTCTGTGTGACCAGAACAGGAAATACCGAGTAATATTGGTCTTGTTCTGGCGTTCGATAGGGAGCAATTTCTTAATTGAAATTTGCTTGCAACATAGTTTGCAAATATTTGGTTAGTTGTGACGACTGTTTCATATTTGTATTTGTAACATTTTTTGTGTTCCTTAGTTTTGTTTGATTTGTTTGTATAATTGTAGGTCTCATCTTTCCTTTCATTTCAGTTTTTTACACCCTTATGTTTATACACTGTAGCGTTATTTGTCTTGTTATCTTATGGCAGTTATCATCACAGGTTCTGTGATCATTTTTTTTCATTTCCCCTATTTAATTTAATTTGATCTCTGCAAATGTTTTCAGATTGTCTTTTCTTGTTTGTCATTTGTAATGTCTGTAGTTGACATATGACGTATAGTGGTATACACTGATAGTATAGTACAGATCAGTACTTTCTGATTGTTATTAGAAAAGGGAAATATTTTTTTTTTTCCACAGGTACTCAAGTGATCTTTGATTACATTGAGGTATACAAGACCTTTGTAAGGCTTGTCTCCCAAAGTTATTGGTAAAGGGAAATATTTTTTTTTTTTCGCAGGTACTCAAGTGATCTTTGATTACATTGAGGTATACAAGACCTTTGTAAGGCTTGTCTCCCAAAGTTATTGGTAAAGGGAAATATTTTTTTTTCCACAGGTACTCAAGTGATCTTTGATTACAGTGAGGTATACAAGACCTTTGTAAGGCTTGTCCCCACAGTATTTGAGATACAATTATTGTTGTCCACAGGTACTCAAGTTATCATTGGTTATTGTAAACCATACAAGTTTGGACTAAGACTAAGTCTAAGGTATAGACTTGTCTCCCATTAACAAAGAGAGTAATTTATTTACTTTTTCAGGTTTCTGATTTAAGAAGACAATATGTCTACCTTAGATTATTTCATTACACTAGGAAAATCTTTTGATAAGACTGGAAATGACTTAGAACAATGGGCTGTTGCTCAATATGACAAAGCATTAGCTGCAGAAGAGAAAAAAATTGCTGCTGCTGTTGAAGAAAAAAAAATTGCTGCTGAGGAAAAAAAAGCTGCGGCTGAGGAGAGAAAACTTCAAATAGAAGAAAAAAAAAGCTGCTGCAGAAGAAAGGAAAGCCTTAGCTGAAGAAAAAAGATTAGAAAAAGAAGCTGATACTGCTGCTGAACTTAAGAAATTGCAGATGCAAGTGGAGGAAAGGAGATTTGAGGCAGAACAGAAAAAACTAGAAGTTGCTGCTGCTGCAGAACAGAAAAAACTAGAAGTTGCTGCTGCTGCAGAACAGAAAAAACTAGAAGCTGCTGCAGAACAGAAAAGATTAGATAGAGAAGCTGAAGAGAGAAAAGCAATAAGAGAACATGAGTTTGAATTAGAGAAATTAAAATTGACATGTATGAGTAATGTTAATCAGGCATCTGGTGGTAATGGTAAACCCTTTGTGTACAAGGTCAAAGTACCAGCGTTTAACCCTACCAGTGATGACATAACATTTTGGCTTTCTAGATTTGAACGGGCTTGTCGATCTCATAATGTTGACAAATCACAGTATGTGAATCAGTTGTCTGAAAATCTAAAAGGGGAGTCTCTGAGTAAGTTATATTTTGTTGAAGAGGCCGACAAAGACAATTATGATGCTGTTAGGGCAGCTTTGATAAAGAGATATCAGCTGTCTGAGGAAGGTTACCGTCTTTTGTTTAAAACAATGAGACCTGAGGTAGGTGTAGAATTCTCAGATTTCATCTCAAAAGCACGAATTACACTTTCACGATGGATTGAATTATCCAAAACAGAGAAAACATTTGATGGTCTTACAGATTTATTGCTAAGAGACAAGGTCATGTCTTCTGTAAATAAATCATTCCTAGAGTTCTTACATGAGCGTAAACCTAGTACAATAAAGCAAATGGAAGAATATTGTGACCAGTATGCCACGGCACACCCTGACATGATTCTTAGTAACTCTAACATTAAAGAGAGTATGCCAGTTGCTTCGGCAACAGAATATAATCAGAATTACTCACACAAATTCCAAGGAGCTAAAAATAAATTTGATAAAAAGGTTAATTGGAATAAATATCAAAACCAAGATAACCACTCAAATCAGGGTTCTTCTTCGAAGAACTGGAATCGGGCTGATAGTCCTCGACACGCGAGGGGTACCCATAATGTTAGAAATTCTCGGAAAGGGAGTAGCTATAGGAACTACCCAAGTGCTTCATGGAGACAAAAGAAACAATATTACAGGGATACTCAATATAACGAGCATGATGATTATGATCATGAATATTATGATTCAAACCCAAATAGGGGTTATAACAGAGGCAATAATAATTATAGAGACAATTATAACCGAGGTAGATCACAACACAAAAGACATGGTAAATCTTATTACCAGGCTAACTCTGCACAACAGGAGTTCCACGACACCGATAATCAGAATAATGATAAAAAAGACTCCAATAGTGTAGCAAATTCCGCTTTCGATTTTGCTAGAGCATCTGAGTGTTCGCAATGCAAAACATTATTCGATCCAACCACAGTTTCTACTTTAAGCTGCGGTCACCCACTTCCCGCTCTCCATGCGTCAATCGCGCATAATGGAAGGGGTGCTCTTGTCTTTAATAGGGGCCTAATAGATGGTTCTCCGGTATCAATTCTTTTCGACTCGGGGTGCACTACCATTGGAGTGAGGCAATCACTCGTAAATCCTTCTCGAGCTACTGGCAATATAGTCAAATGTGTAACATTTGGTGGCACATTGGAGAAGTACTCCACTGCCATTATCAATATTGCTACGCCTTTCTTTACAGGAGAGGTGCAAGCATGTCTCTTGCCGAATCCGATCGCTGATCTTATCATCGGTCGCATTCATGGAGTGAAAGAATGCACTCCACAGCAAATCTCTAATTGGGAAAATGTTAATATGCAATCTGCTAATGCAGTAATCACTAGGGCTCAAGCTCTCAATATGCCACAATCTTCACATTCTGAAGATAATGATGCGCAGATCCAAGATGATCCCTTGGAGATTTCACACGATTCCTTTATTAAACAGCAGGAAGATGATCCTACTCTAAAGAAATTCTTTACTCTGGCAACAAAAGGTGATCCGAATAAGGATACAAATCGTAAATCTTGGATTACGATGAAGAATGGCGTACTTGTACGTATGGTACAAGACTCCGCTAAGTCCATTCATTCTCAAATCCTTGTGCCTAAAAATATGAGAGTTAAAATTTTACAGCACGCTCATGATTCGCAGTGTGCTGGACATATGGGTTTTTCCCGTACTAAAGCTAGAGTTCTTCAATCTTTCTTTTGGCCTGCTGTGAATAAGGACATACGAATCTATTGTCGATCTTGTAAAGTATGTCAAGAGATTAAATCCAGAGGTCCACGCCATGATGCACCTATTCAGGCTGCAGACATTCCCATTCGGCCATTTCAAAAAATGGCGATAGACATCATTGGTCCATTTAAGATAAAGTCTGCTAGAGGACACCAATTTATTCTGACGTGTGTTGATATGTGCACACGTTGGCCGGAGGCTGTTCCTCTAAAGAGCATAACTACTGCTGATGTCGCAGATGCTCTTTGGTTAATATTTTCTCGTCTGGGGTTTCCAGCAGAAATATTATCCGACCATGGTACCCAACTTATATCGGATACCATGTCTCAAGTAATGTCGACTCTGAAGATAGAGAGATCGCTGAGTAGTATTTATCATCCTATGTCCAATGGGATGGTGGAACGTTTGAATAGAACTCTGAAAAACCTACTAGGTAAGATAACAGAAGATCATCCTCAGGATTGGGATAGGGTTTTACCCGCGGCTCTCTTTGCATATAGAGAGGTCGCCAACGAACATACAGGATTTTCTCCCTTTGAACTTGTCTTTGGCGCGAAACCGCGAGGTCCTATGTCCTTACTTCATGATCTTATAACTGCTGATAATATTGTCGATGACACAAAATCCTCTTATGAATATGTCATCGCACTTAGACACAAGATTATTGAAGCATGCAAATTGGCAACTGCTTCTTCTGAATTTGCGAAACAGAAGGCAAGGGAATTTGCCAATAAAAAGAGATGTTTGCGTCAACTTTGTCCAGGTGACAAAGCATTTGTCTTGCTACCTTGTAGGGAAAATAGACTTCTCATTTCTTGGAAAGGTCCGTACGATATAATATCAAAGGTTTCCGATGTTGACTATATCGTCGATATTGACGGGAAGCGTAAAACCTTCCACATCAACATGCTCACGGAATTCCATGAACGTCCTGATTATTTACAACCTGTTTTCCAGGCAACGGACGATTTTCCAGTCCAACATGGACAGTACTCATCTCTGTCAGTAATACAGGATGAGGAAACGAGTTTCTCGGATGTAAATTTACCTTTTCCAATGATTCCTCTTCACTCTAATGAATCATGGAAAGATGTTGCAATTTCTCCAGAATTATCTCCAGGAGAGCAGAAACAAGTTTCTACTATGTTAGAACAATTTCAGGATGTCCTTACTGACATTCCTGGTCAAACGGATGTCATTCAACATGACATTATTCTTACTGACCATAGTCCTATAAGAGTCAGACCGTATCCTATCCCGATACATTTCCAAGCACAGGTAGAGAAAGAGTTAGATGAGATGATAGAGTTAAAAATTATTGAACCATCCACATCAGCATATTCTTCGCCGATGGTTATAGTACGGAAAAAAGACAATAACATAGTCTTTGCGTGGATTATCGCAAATTGAATCAAGTGACTAAATTCGATGCTGAACCTATGCCTTTACTAGAAGAGCTACTTACGAGACTATCGAATTCTCACTTCTTTACTAAACTCGATTTGTCTAAGGGATATTGGCAAGTTCCACTATCCGAACACGCCAAACCGTTTACTGCTTTTTCGACGCCTAGGGGTCTATTCCAATGGAATTTCATGCCTTTCGGTCTTATGAACGCCCCTGCTACATTTGTACGCATGATGCGTCGAATCCTATCTCATCGCTCAGATGTCATTGCGTATCTTGATGACATCTGTCTTTTCAGTGATACTTGGAACGATCACTATAATGGTATAAATGAACTATTGTCTATCTTACGCGAGCATAACCTGACAGCGAAACCATCGAAAGCATGTATTGGTTTTAGCGAAATATCTTTCTTAGGACACCGTGTTGGTCATGGGTTCCTAAAAACAGAAGACCATAATACAAGTAAGATACTTAACATTTCTATTCCTAAGACTAAAAAGCAAGTACGAAGTCTCTTAGGTCTAATACAATTTTATGGACGATTCATACCGAATCTGTCCTCCATTATGTCACCTCTTTCTTCCTTGCTAAAGAAAGGGTCTCCTAATGTAGTCCATTGGACTCAAGAATGTCAATCCTCTTTGGATAAGGTTAAAACTATGTTTTCTACTTCACCTATCCTAGTATTACCTTCTAAGGATAAGACATTTATTCTTCGTAGTGACGCTTCATCCACCGGGATTGGAGCTGCACTAATGCAAGAGTACTCTGGAACTCTGCATCCTGTGATGTATATTTCTCAAAAATTAAATGCCGCAGAGAAGAATTACTCGGTCCTAGACCGTGAATTATTGGCTATGGTTTGGTCAATCCTTAAACTACAAAGATTTCTTCTGGGCGCGCATTTCATTGTGGAAACTGACCAGAAAGCTCTTACGGCTATTCAGAGTAAAAATCTGAAGAGCGCGAGATCAACGCGATACGCGATTGCTCTACAGCCATTTCATTTTTCGGTGCGAGCTATCCGTGGGTCTGAAAATGTGATGGCAGATATTTTGTCTAGATGCCCACATGATTCATAACTGTTATACAGCTTTGATACAATTGTTTCTATGTTGAAATGTGTACACATATGTAATATATCATATATTGATTGTAACACTACTTAGCGGTTCATGGATATTTATTCACCGCTGATTTTTTCAATGTTTTTCGTCTTTGATGATCATGATGTTAAGATATCTTAGATGGAATTTATGTATAAACTAATGTGGAAATTGTGTCATTGCTAATATTGTAGTATGCGTTGGTGACACCTCTCTGGAAATATTAATACTTAGAGAAGTGCTTTCTCTAAGGTCATAAAACTTATGCTTATCATCTGCGCATTGTTATTGGTGCGTTGTGAGCCTATTGTATGTTGCTCCTAGATGTATTTCAAAAAAAAAATGTACCATTTTTTTTTTCCCGAGGGGTGTGGTAATCTGTTGCGTGCATATTTTTGACGCACATATTACAAAAAATCGATATGGTTATTTAATATGGGAAAAATATAGACATTCATTTATCTGTGTATGAAAATGCTGTTTATTGTAAAAGCGAGATAATCCATGTTTGATTCACACTTTTGATTATAGGAGTAATCGGTCTGGATATCGATCCAGCGCAAGAATAGTACGCTTGCGTTTGTACTTAATTTTAGGGCCAGAAAATATATTAATTTGCTTATTGTGTTTATGGCCTGAATTCATATGTATTACATATTATTAGTACAAGTAGAATCAGTCCTATATTGTATATTTTGGATGGGTATGAGGGACTAGATTCTTGTTAGCGGAAGTATGAGTTGTCTTAACAAGTCGTGATGAGTTCCGATGTACTGCTAAGAATGGCGGGGTACGTTTTTCAAGAGCTGGTCCCTTCGTCAAGAAAAAATGTCTTACGAAGTGGTTTTTTCTTCTGGAGGAGATAGTGTCTCTACGATAGTTTGTGTTAGAGACTCTCCTTATGTCAGTATATAGATGATTCGGACTCCAGGTAAACCCAGCTCGTATTTTTGATGATCTCTCGTCGGTTAGGCCTAGCTTGACTTTTGGGTGCTTCGATATGCTAGTGTCGTGTTTTGTATCGACGAAGATGACAGATTTTCCTGCAGCGGTTATGGCTACGTGAACTAACCTGATCACCGTAGTGCTGCATGGAACCATTTATGAAATCCTTTATATATCCATTGTAAATTAACTTTGGCTGATATTCTTCCTATGAATGAGTGAACGACAACTCAGGAAGGTAGCCATGTTGGATTTCGGTCATCGTCTGCTTTGATCACTGCCAAGAGAACAGATTATTTATCTTATTATCGGACAGTGACAGAGAGATCTCAATCCTGCTAGAAACCCCCTTTTCGTGGTTTCATAAGATGATGTATCATGACATTGAACTTTGATGTACTACCCATTATTTCTGCATGTGTCATGACTTCAGATCTGCTATGTATACCTACAAATTGTTATGTCAACAAAGCCTGATGTACTCGTATGTCCCAGTGTGTACGTCTGAATAAATTGAGTAAACTAAGATTCCAGCAGTCTGCATTGGTGCCTTGTAGACACATGTGTATGAGTGATTATATTGGTCAGCACACGAACAGTACACCATTCGCGGTAATCACACTCTACACTACTACTTCATACATACACCATCCTGCGTCGGCTGAAGTGACCAAGTTTAGGGCCTGCTTCCCCTGGAGCCTTTGCCTTCCCTAACTCAGGACTAGGGTGAGTTACCCATTTACAGCTGGGTAGACTGGAGCATGCCTGATCTCAACAACACACCACTCTTCCTTACAGAGCAGACAGACTGATACTTTACAGTGGTGTACTACAGGTGTAGTAAGAAATAACGTCTTTACAACGTCATTGAAAATCTTTGACATAAACCCAGACACATGGGAAGCTGCTGCGCAAGACCGAACTGCTTGGCGCACATCTCTTCGTAAAGGTGCAGCGGCATGCGAATCATCCAGAAGAGCAGCAGCGGAACAGCGGAGACAAGCTAGAAAAGACCGTGAAATAAAACCTTCACATGAAGCAAACATTCCCTGCCCACACTGTCCAAGATCTTTCCAGGCCCGCATCGGGCTCATCAGTCACCTTCGTACCCATAGAGTAATCTAACATATTCCTAATACTGTAATTGGATGAACAGAGTGGTCTTCATCACCCGTGATGGACGAACAACATACTATGTGTGAGGGAGTTCAAGTGTTTTGGCTCCATCATTCATTGGCTAGCCAAACATAAGATCCAAGAAGCTGTATTCCAACTACACTCGTGTGTTACCAGACATTGTCCAGGACTGTAAAGCTAAGTCCTAAGTGTAAACATTCCAAAACCTTCTGTGAGATCCCAGAAGAGACCGTGTAGTGATAAAAAGTGCAGTCTGTGTTAACCCAGTGCAGGCAAAAGACATTAGGATTAACGTCGACATATGAACTTTATGTAAAAAGTTATAAATATTAAGTTGATTTTTTTTCCATTTTAATTGAGATCTTCCAATTTTAAAAAGAGAAACAAGACAATAGATGTATATTAATAAATAATTCAGTAAATTGTAATTTTATGACTTGTCAATTTCTTATTGTTGACAGTTATATTTTGCTGTATTATTGTTGTCACAGTATAGTTAGGTGATGGTAGCACTTTAGAGCTCTTGGTCTATACTACTTCCATCCAGTCTTGTGCTCTTTACAGCTATAGCTATACCTGTGCCATCCTTACACCAGTGCTCTTCTCCGAGACTGGGAAATACCTGTCTAGACTAAATTTCCGTGTCTAATCTTCTACACTATCATCATCTGCCACACACATTAAAACGTTCGTCACACCATTTAAAAAGACATAATACCTTGCTAGTGACCATAATAAAGGGTAGAGTTCAAGGCAAACCTGGGAGAAGAAGACAGTGCTTTAAGTGCGAAGATAACACCAAGAGATGGACAGAAAGGGATCTATCAGGGTGGATCATTAAGACACGAGACAGAAGACGTTGGAGACCCTTTATAGCCGACCTTGTTATAGAGATGGTAGATGATGATGATGATTCAAGAGACATATAATAATAACAATAAAAATAACCTCTATATTATTAATTGTGAGACGTTATGAAGCGAACAATGAAAGAATTCCGCCACCTTTTGGGGAAAATGCTAAATTGAACACCGATTTGTTTGTCGATTTTTTCGTGTCGCATTGACTAAGATAAGGCTGACTACAACGATGCAATGAAGTTGAAAATGGAATAAAAAGAAATGAAATGGGCACAAGAGAATCACTGGCGTCAACAGAGCATGCAGCAAGGAGAGCAAAATAATTATTTTCCGTCATGTCCGGCGAGCTACCTGCTTGTAAAAATAATAATATTGGGATACTCGCTGTTGCTACGGAGTTTGTGCACTGTGATGAGATCCTAATTTTGTGATCTAAGGGAGGAGATTGGAGCACTTATAGAGCTGTCCGCGTGCAATGAAGCTGGACCATCTTCACAACCAAACCGAACCAAACATAATATTAACAACAGATTAAGAACCACTGAAACAAGAGAACGCATTGAGAATCTCGTCACAGCAATGCTATTATGCTCTCACATAACGGTCATTTATTTTTTTTTAGCCAACAATCTGATAGTCTGCTTATCGCACGACCAAATGCGCTCGCGTAATTAATAGGCACTGTGTTCTGGCATGTAATGGAAGTGCAAAATTATTAGCCCGTGGTTCGGTTCGCTCAGGTACCCTGAGCATTTCATCAGGGTAATGTATTAACGTATCAATGATACTATTCATTTTCTCTTCTTTCTTCTTTCCCCTTCCTCTCAGTGTTTTGATACTATACTGGTCATTTTCTCTTCTTTCTTCTTTCCCCTTCCCCTTCCTCTCAGTGTTTTGATACTATACTGGTCATTTTCTCTTCTTTCTTCTTTCCCCTTCCCCTTCCTCTCAGTGTTTTGATACTATACTGGTCATTTTCTCTTCTTTCTTCTTTCCCCTTCCTCTCAGTGTTTTGATACTGTACTGGTCATTTTCTCTTCTTTCTTCTTTCCCCTTCCCCTTCCTCTCAGTGTTTTGATACTATACTGGTCATTTTCTCTTCTTTCTTCTTTCCCCTTCCCCTTCCTCTCAGTGTTTTGATACTATACTGGTCATTTTCTCTTCTTTCTTCTTTCCCCTTCCCCTTCCTCTCAGTGTTTAGATACTATACTGGTCATTTTCTCTTCTTTCTTTTTTCCCCTTCCTCTCAGTGTTTAGATACTATACTGGTCATTTTCTCTTCTTTCTTCTTTCCCCTTCCCCTTCCTCTCAGTGTTTAAATACTATACTGGTCATTTTCTCTTCTTTCTTCTTTCCCCTTCCCCTTCCTCTCAGTGTTTTGAAACTATACTGGTCATTTTCTCTTCTTTCTTCTTTCCCCTTCCCCTTCCTCTCAGTGTTTTGAAACTATACTGGTCATTTTCTCTTCTTTCTTCTTTCCCCTTCCCCTTCCTCTCAGTGTTTAGATACTATACTGGTCGTTTTCTCTTCTTTCTTCTTTCCCCTTCCCCTTCCTCTCAGTGTTTAGATACTATACTGGTCATTTTCTCTTCTTTCCCCTTCCCCTTCCTCTCAGTGTTTAGATACTATACTGGTCAATTTCCAAACACGAATTCTCCGTACATCCCCATTATTTCAGTAGTGTTTTTTTTTTTTTGTTCCTCCCTTTCTCACGTTCGGTTCTCCTAGGCCAGGGTTTCTTAACATGTAGTCCACGGGCCCTTTGGAAGTCCATGAATAAATTCGAGGGGATCCGTGTATAAAGCATAAAGATAAAAATGTAAGATGCTTAATTATGTTATTTGCATTTTTCCAAGAAGAGGTCCATAGGCTTCATTGGACAAGTAAAGGTGTCCATAGCCTTCATAGATCAACCAAAGGTGTCCATAGTCTTCATAGATCAATCAAAGGTGTCCATAGTCTTCATAGATCAATCAAAGGTGTCCATAGTCTTCATCGGACAATTAAATGGGTCCATAGCCTTCATTGGACACTCTCAGGTGTCCATGACATAAAAAAGGTTAAGAAACCCGGGCCTAGGCAATACACTAACTGTAATGAGAAAACGACAGATGGAAAAACAGAAAATAAAATAAAACTACAAACTTCCGGTACTGGCTGGGAAACAATTTTCTTGCATTCATACTGGAAGATTCAGTTTATAGATAAATGTAGTTCTGTAGTACTTAGTCCGCTTGATTCAGTCGAGGTACAATCAGTGGCGGATCTACTATGAAACTAATGAAGCTTAAGCTTCAGGGCCCCTAATCCCGGAGGGGCCCCAAAAGCGAATTTAGTCCACATTGCTTAAAATTTTGGGTCTACTGTATGAGAAGGGGTTTTTAAAAAATAATAATATTAATAATATAGTGTAATTCAATACAGGGCCGTCGTTACAGCATTGTAGGCCCTGGGCTAAGCAATACACTGGGTCCCTACCTTATCCACTCTACCAAGAGATGGCTTATGCACAATATGGCAGCATCCGAGCATGGGGCCCCTAGAATCGTGTGGCCCCTGGGCACTGCCCAATGTGCCAATGCCTTAAGACGGCACTGATTCAATACAAAATAATAGTTAAAATAAAAATTAAAAGGTTATTAAAGTATCATGTAGGCTAGCCGTAAACGAAAAAACGCTTTCTCAGAAAGTAGACCTAAAATTTTTTTCCTTTCAAAGCATGCAACAATAGTCGCATGACTCAAATTGATTAATTTTTTGTTGTATATATTTCAACAATCCCAAAGTTTGAGAGTCAGTAGCACAGATGTTGTAAAGGTGGAGTGTCGCGATAAGTTGGCTGTTCTGCTGTGGCTAATGTAATTTTTTCCCTTTTTAACAGAGCTCAAGACCCTAGAGGAATAACAATGAGTTCACGAAAGTACTTAAGTGGATACCAAAAACGCAAACTCAAGGAAAAGCGATCTGACGAAATCTCTAAATGTAAAAAACTAACAAACTATTTGGCAATGTCAAGTGTGTCAACACCTACAGTTGAAACAAGCCAGCAAACACCTTTGAAGCCAGTGATAATGCACAAACTGTGGGAGCTCTTTCTAGCGATATTCAACCCATTGTTGACGCTTTTGATACAGATGACGATCACAGTGGTCAACATGAAAGTACCGCGGAACAAGCAGAGACTGAGCAGAAACATGAAACAGGAAGCAAATTCAGTGATTTCAAAGAATACAGTGACCTCGAAAACTGGCCCATAACAGTTGATAATGATTTCAAACAGAATTGTTTAACGCAAGACATAGTTTTTTTTTTCAAAATAAAACACCAGATGATGTATATACCGAATCAAGCTGGGTTTACAAGGAGCAAAACAGAAGTTTCTCAAACAAATATTTTGAAAAAAGATTGAAAAATGGCCAGACTGTGATGAGATCCTGGTTAGTTTACTCAAAGAGCAAAGGCAGTATATACTGTTTTGTTTGCAAACTCTTTTCTAAATGCCAAACTTCACTTACAAAGGTGGGTTTTCTGACTGGATGAATGTACTCAGAACTCTGGAGAATCATGTAGACAGCATGGAACATAAGAGGGCGATGTTTTGTTGGATAACAAGAAAGTCAAATAAAAATATTGTCTATCAGCAACTTAAAAACCATACAGTATTATTTTGAAGTACTGAAAAGAGTTGTAACTGTTATAAAGTTTTTAAGTGAAAGAGGTTTGGCATTTAGAGGCCATGAGGAGAAGTAGGGCTCACCAAATAATGGAAACTTCATGGGGGCCATTGAACTTATTGCAGAACTCGACCCATTTTTATATGAACATCTCGAGAAATGTAAAAATGAAAAAGTAAATGCTACTTACCTATCCAAAACCGTGTATGAAGAATTGATAGAAATTATGGGAAAACATGCGCAAGATGAAATTGTGAATCAAATCAACAACCTAGACTTACTTACTTACTTAGTCGTTCCCCTTCTACCGTGAGGTGTAGAGGTTTGGAAGAGAGAGCGCCAGACCATTCTATCAGCTGTCTTCTTCCTGGCCTGGTTCCATTCTAGTCCTCGGTCCTTCAAAGATTGTCTAATGTTGTCCTCCCAGCGGACTCTGGGTCGTCCTGGAGGTCTGGATCCCTGGCTCTTTGTTTCCCATGCTTGTCGTGGTAGCCGATCTTCTCCCATTCTGCAGACATGGCCAAACCATCTTAGTTGGGACTGTTCTATTTGGGTCTGCAGCGGATGGGATTTTAGGCCTTGACGGATCGTCTGGTTGCGGACCATGTCTCTTCTTGTTACTTCAACCACTTTCCTCAGATACCTCATTTCTGAGGTTTGGATCTGGCTTTTGTGGGTTGTAGTCATTGCCCACGACTCGCATCCATATGTCAAGACAACCTAGACACCAAATACAACTCTATTATTGCCTGACCTGACACATGTTAACCAGCTGGTAATTGTGGTTCGATACTGCTATAATGGAAAACCCTGTGAGAGATTTTTAACACTTTTACCAATAGAAAACCATTCATCCACGACCTTGTTCAACAAAATACAGCAAGTCCTGAGTGAACATAAGCTTTCACATGAAAATATCCGTGCTCAGTCCTACGATAATGCATCTAACATGAAGGGCTCGGAGAAAGGGTTGCAAGCACTCTTTAAAAACATTAACAGGTACGCAGACTATGTACCATGTGCAGCCCATTCACTTAACCTTGTTGGAGAAAAGGCAGTGTCTACTGTACCTGAAGTTGTTGACTATTTTGGCATTTTGCAAGAGCTGTTTGTTTTCTTTTCTGGATCTCCACGAAGATGGGGGATTTTAAACACACAGGGCAATCTACATTTTTCTCTAAAGAGTTTAAGTGTAACTAGATGGTCTGCACACTATGAAGCAGTCCGGGCAATTAAAAATGGATATATGGGTATTTTACAAACTCTCAAACATATTTTTGAAGACTCAGAAGAGAATCCTGAATGTAAACGAGATGCAAAGAATTTATACAACAAGTTGGTACAGCTGGAATATGCTATTTTAACAGTCGTTTGGGAAGAAGTGCTGGAGCGTTTCAACAAAACAAGTAAGAAACTCCAAACCCCTGGTTTTGATGTCTTTTTCTTCTTTGATCATTAGGCGCCGACCGTCAAAGAAGTCAGTTGCTATTACGCCTGGTGGCGTCTTGTAGGGCAACAACAAACTGGTTCCACTTTGCTCGGTCGGCGGCCATCCTTCGTACAGTGCCCCAACTCCGGTTCATTCTTTGCATCTCAGCCTCCACAGTCCTCCGCCAAGTTGTTTTTGGTCGGCCTCTCTTTCGTTTTCCTTCAGGGGTCCATAGCATAGCTGTTCTTGTGATGGCATCGAGGTCTCTTCTGAGGACATGGCCAACCCAGCTCCAGCGTCTGCCAGCTATGATGCTGTGCATGTCCTCTTGCTTGCTCCGAGTAAGCAGATCTTGGTTGGTGATGGTATTCGGCCAAAAGATTCAGAGAATTTTTCTTAGGCATGTTGTGTGAAAAGAGGACAATTTCGACATTTCCTTCTCTGTAACTCTCCAGCTCTCCGCGCCATAGAGAAGCACAGAAAGCACACAGCTCTGATATAATCCTAATTTTGTGCTTGTGCTGTACTGAGAGGACTTCTAGATGTTGTTTAGACTAATAAAGGCTGTTCTTGCTTTGTTCATTCTGTTGTTGATGTCTTTGCTTGCTCCGCCGTCTGGTGTTACTATGCATCCTAGGTATGTGTAGTGAAATCTGTGAAATAATCGCTAAATTCAGTAAGATTTTACTCCTATGATAATAAATAAACCCGCCCGTGTGTGGCTGCCTATTGTCGTCTTCTGCGGCAGTAGGGCGCTGAATTTTGTGCAGTGGTAATGCTTAGAAAATGATCTCGCCGTCAAATCTTACACGCTTTCCTAGTTCGTCCTTGAGAATTAAAAATAACATTTTTGCAGGGTCAAGGAGCATTTTGTTCCAAGACCGAGAGAGAGAAGAAGGGAGGTGGATGAAGGAGCGACAGAAGAAATGCTACCATTGTCACGCGTTTGGGTTTTGAAACGCCAAATTGTAATGAGAGCGCGACAGTATTGCCTTTAGCAGATTTGAAAAACAAGACGCAAAGCCATTGTTGTAGTTGTTTATGGTAATGGTGTTGGTCTTCATAACGCGAATGGTAGTATGAACAAAATGTCAATAAACTGTTCTGTGAAAACGAACTACAACAAGTAGTGTTTAAACTGTTCAATCGATGGTAGTACATAAGTCGGTTTACTGTACATATAGTTTATTCAACATGGCACATATGAAGGAACGATACGATCATAGTTACAGATTATAGGTACAAAATGTCATACTTTGAAGTTGCTGATCATTCTTAGTGATTCTTCAAGAATTAAGTCTTATAAACATCCACAACAATCTATTCAGGTTCGAGTTCTGAATCGGCTAACCTCTCTTTACATCCATGCCACGACTTTGGCATTGAAGCATGTACGGCATTTAAAATATGAAGCATACGAATAAATAAACTGGTTTACACGTAGGTATTATTCCTCTACGGTAATCTAATATGACCACCGACTCCGTCTGTCCATTCTAGGAAATTACATGCTAAGATGACTTCCCGCTAGACTACAACTGGGAGCGGCCTGATACTTTAGTTTACGGCAAAAAATATACAAATATAACCGGGGCAACACTTACATGATCCTTCCATCATTGGCTTCGTCAAGAATACCAATTGAATCAATATAACATACTGGCTTATACAAAACTGCCAGAAAATTCCAATAATATATATCTCGGACATAACAAAGTCCGCACTGCCCCGTTCAAAACATGACGTCACAATCCCCAAACTAGGTTACCCGTGCGTCCAAAGCAACTCACACTGCATTGTGCACGTCAGTGCGTGAATCAATCGAACGCACAAATAATAAAATATATAAAGACTGGTGCGTACATTTGGCAGGACCGAAGACTACCCCCTTAGGTAATAAATGTACGTAACAGCTCCCTTATCACCTCCCCTTAAAAAAATTAATTCTATTAATTTTTTTTTTTAACTTAGTACCCGAGAGAGGTGAGTCAAAACTACAACAAGATATATGAAATGCATAAAGTTATATCATATTAAGAAAAGAATATTAAACGAAATGAATATAACTAAATGATAGTATGCATTAAAGCACACATCCACAAACGACCTACTTTGGAACGATGTGGTAAAACAAGTTTGAAAATGAAAAAATGAAAAAAACCATTAAAAAAAAGATGATAATAAAATTCAACTAAGTTTTCAACAAAATTTGAAACATATGATTTCAAAAATGAAAATGAACAGCAACACTGATGATGATCAATGACAAGAGAATCAATGAAACAGAAAAATTGAAAATACAATGTGCAAAAATGAAGCAATGCAAAATTAAACACTTTAAGAAGCAACACACTTACTATTTTCTAACACTAGTAAGTTTGACTAGTTATCTAAAAGTGAGATATCATGTAGTGGGATACGTGAATACACGTATTGCGAGACACTAATAAAGTTAGTAGATGTGTGATTTATAATCAATAAAATCGATTAAATTGAATTATTCTAATTCTAGTACTTAATTACACACAAATAAATAACTACTAATTTATTTTAAGTAATTCTAATTTCAATCATTGTGAATATTCGTTTAGAACTGTTTAGAATCGACAAGAATATGTTCTCAATGTTCCATGCCCGAAATACGTTTACGAACACGATATGTAGTGTAATATGTTCCATAACGATAATGAATGTCTATTTGTTGCTTTTAACAATGTTTCCATAGTAATAAAAAAGTTATTGTAGTACCAATGTTCCCGTTCTAACAAAACGTTACTACACAAAAAAGTCATGTTATAATCCAGAAGTAAGTATATCCTGGAAGTTATACTTGTACGAATAATGCAGATCTATACATAGTCTTTACAGATGTACAATCAATGACACTGTACATAGTTATTCATGTTTCGGTGAGGATGTTTCACCATCTGGAAGTGGTTTAGTTTCAACACGTTCACTAGGGCATCTTGACAGACAGTCTGCGAACACATTCTGTACCCCAGGAATAGCTCGTATCTCAAAATGGAACGGTTGAAGTGCTATAGCGTAACGCGCTGACTTTGATGACTTAACGTTCCCTGTATTCAGTACGGTAAGAGCTTTCTGATCAGACTCCACCACAAAGTGTGAGCCGAGAAGGTAACGTTCCAGTTTTGTGATTGCCCACACCAATGCGAGGAGCTCCTTATCGAGAACGGAGTATTTGAGTTCGCTCTCCGTAAGTTTTCTGGATACGTACATAACCGGAAATAAGGTGCCTCCGTATTCCTGCATCAAAACTGCCGCAATAGCGTAGGAAGAAGCATCACTGCGAAGAACAAAGGTGAGATCTTTGTTAGGCAACCTTAAAAAAGGCTTATTTGAAAAAAATTGTTTTATATAGTCTAAAGCCGCTTGGTGATCCTGCGACCACTTTATTACATTAGATGTGCCTTTTTTAAGTAACGAAGAAAAAGGTGCAGTTATAGTAGACAAATGAGGGATGAATTTAGAATAGAACTGTATTAGTCCTAAGAGCGATCTCACTTGTTTTTTTGTCTTAGGTGCTGAGATGTTTAAAATTTTAGAGACGTTACTGTCTTCTGTATACATTAAACCGCGACCTATACGGTGACCAAGAAAGGAGATGTCATGAAAACCGACAAAAGCCTTTGAAGGTTTCGCTGTTAAGTTATAATCCCGTAAGGTATAAAGTAAAGATTTTAAACCCTGAATATGTTCATCCCAAGAGTCACTGAAAAGACAGATGTCATCTATATAAGTAATGACATCGGGACGATGAGACAATATGCGACGCATCATGCGTACAAAGGTAGCTGGCGCATTCATTAATCCGAATGGCATAAAATTCCATTGAAAAAAATGATCATGAGAACTAGAAAAAGAACAAATGACTATTACAAGAAAGAAATGATGACTGCATAGGCTGAGTCATCAAAGAATGTGATATCAAAATCCAATATAGTAGGTTACTATCTGCGTGACGCAGAATCAGGTACTAATCGTAACCTGAGGGAATGGTGGTGAAAATACACACCATTGTCCCGCTCGATAGCCATGCGAGCATCTCTATTGGTCCTAAAAGTTACCACGGCGTCACCATACCTGTTATTGGTATGAGGTAAGAGACGCACGAACCTAACGTCCGCCGTGTGGTTGAGAAAATCTCCTAGTGCCTGCCAAGTAGTTCGTTGTGGCAGATTTTGCACAAGGATGGTGCGAGAAGATGCACCTCTACCAATATAAGTGGTAGCGTTGTCACAAGAATGTAAGTAAGGTTGATGAGTAACCTTAGTCCTTTTAGGTAAATTATAATATTTATTATTTATATCTTTAGGATTATTCTTAAATGTACCATACTTTTGTAGTTGATTATTATTACTTATGCCAGACAAAGGTGTAGGTGTACGGCATGTCGTAGACACCTGCTTGCTAGGCAAAGTTAAAACCTTACTGACAACCTTATTGATATTACTTTTCCTATCTGAGTTACAACTATTATTTTTATTAGGAACATCCTTTCCCTTTTTTACAAACCTAACCTTTTTCTTGCGATCAGTTGACTGCTGATCAATTCGAGGGAAGGTATATGACTTACTAGTCTTTACAGGTTGCGTTAAAACCTTAATATCATTCTTAAGAATGGAAGCATGTCGTAAAGGTTGTAATCCATTAGCCACAGTGGCGTAATGAACCATGGAATCATTTTCACTACTAGATTCCGATACATTAGCATTACCCAACATGTTAATAGCATGTGCATGTGACACAACTCTAGGTATAAACTTAAATGCATAGGCATCCTGTATATGCTGCTTTTCCCATTCAGCAATTTGCTGTGGGGTACATTCCTTTATATCATGTATGCGACCCAAGATTAAATCACAAATTGGATTTGGAAGAAGACAAGCCTGGATCTGTCCTGAAAAAAATGGTGTATGAAGTGTTATAATGGCTGTGGGAAATGTTTCCACAGTTCCGCCAAACGTCACACATTTCACAACCCTGCCCGTCGCACAACTAGGGTCGATCAGCGAAGTCCGGAAGCCCACAGTGGTACAACCTGAGTCGAATAAAAGAGAGCATGAAATATTGTTAACAAATCCTCTGTTAAACTTAAGAGAGCCCTGTCCCTGGTGTACTGACGCAGGAGTGGCCATGCAGACTGCAGGTAGACTAGGCAAAGTATGACCGCAACGCAGCGTCGTGATCGCCTTGGGCTGGAAAAGAGTAGAGCATTCTGAACAATCTTTGACTTGGGTACAATCAAGAGAACAACACATAGCATTATGAGTTTCAGCTCCTTTACCCTGTTCAATGTTAGCCTGTGTATCACTAAAAGCAACATTAGAATGTCTACCTGTATTACTCGACGATCTATCTCGTCGGCGCGATCGATTGTGATTTTTGTCATTAAAATTGCGAAAATTGTCGTTTCTGCTAGAGTTAAAATTTGGATGAGTCCGATAGTTTGTATAATTAAAGTTATGCTGTTCTTTAAAATTTTTATTCCAAGAACCTTGTCTGTTTTGTGGACCCTGAGATTTTGATCTCCAGTTTTGTTTATTATAATGTACTTGATTATTTTTAAAATTATTGTTACCAAAATCTCGTGATCTGTGAGTTTGGTTCCAAGAAACATTAAATGGAGCAGATTGTTGAAATTGCTTCCCTTTGTAAAAGTTATCATTGTTAAAATTGTAATTATTTCCCTTATTGACATACCTGTCAGCACTAAAGGAACGATTTCGTGAAAAATTGTTTTGTTGTGCTGCAAAAGCAACAGGCAATTCATTCTTAATCTGTGCGTTACTTAGATCCATGTTTGGGTGAGCAGTACAAAAATTTTTTGCATGTTCTTCTAAGCCTTTCATAGATAAAGGTTTCCGTTCGTGTAAAAATGCGAGAAATGTAGGATTTACAGACGAAAGTACCTTATCGCGCATCAGTAAATCGAAGAGACCTTCATATGACTTTTCAATTTTGGATAATTCAATCCATCTGTCTAATGTTAGTCGCATCTGTGACAGAAAATCACTAAAATTTCTGCCAGATTGAGGTAGTAATGTATGAAATCTTAAACGATATTCGTCTTCTGTCATTTGGAATTTTTGCAGAAGTGCTGCTCTAAGAGCATTATAGTCATTTTTCTCACCAATGCTGGTGGTATGATAAACTGCTAATGCATCCCCTGTAAGTAATCTGGATAAATATGTACAGTATAGCGCTTTATCCACGTTATAAGATCCACAAGTGGCCTCAAACTATCTAGGAAGAATATTACGTCATCAGACGGGGGATTAAATTTTGGTAATTTAAGGTGAATTTCCTTAAAATAATCATGTCTGGATGGAGTTTGGCTTTCAAAAGTTCTCTGAGAATTAGCTTCCTGAGTAAACCTAATTCTCTCATATTCTGACTCTGCTAATTTCAGTTCATGCTGTCGTTTTTTTTTCATTCTCTTCCATCTCAAGCTGAAGTCGTTTTACATTTTGTTCAGCTATTAATCTCCTCTCTTCCATTTCTTTTTGTTTATTTTCCATCTCAATCTTAAGTCTTTCTTCAGCCTCCCTTTGCTTCTGTTCTGCCTCTCGCTGAAATCGTTTATCTTCTAATTCAGCGGCCAATCTCATTTTTTTCTCCTCTTCCTCAGCTATAAATTTCCTCTTCTTTTCATCCTCCTCAGCAGTTAATCTCATTTTTTTCTCCTCTTCCTCAGCTATAAATTTCCTCTTCTTTTCATCCTCCTCAGCAGTTAATCTCATTTTTTTCTCCTCTTCCTCGGCTATAAATTTCCTCTTCTTTTCATCTTCCTCAGCCTCAGTCCGTTTTTGATCTGCCTCAAATTTCAAATTTTCCAAACGTAACTTTTCAGCATCCAATCTTTGAGATTCCAACCTTTGAGATTCTTTATATTCTGTCATAGCAAATGATCTAATCTCTTCCTGAGGTATATTAAGCGCCTTAGCTTGCGTAATAAAATAGTCTAAGGTAGCCATTATTCAATATTATTATGTAATAATACTATTTAAAAGTGTTACTACAACTAGTGGTCTTCGTTCCTGTCCTTAGAACGGTATAATGTTATCATATAATTATTAAATATGTTATTAATCAATAAATTTATGTAATCAAATGTCATGAAATGAACAACGAGAAAGACAATAGAAACATAACCGACAAGACATGATAAACTGGACGGGTGAACACAATCGTAGAAATCAAAAAAAATAAAAATGTATAACTAAAATAGAATATCGTAAAAATATACGACGATAACTACGATCAGATAATTAACAGTACAATTGACAACACAGTGTAAAAACATAGGTTTTGTAAAAAACTGAACGACAGGAAAGGTGAGATGGACGCAAAATACAAACAAAATTCATCATAAAACTAAATCACGAATAAAAATAAATACGAAAACAACAATTAAAACTTGACACTACAGCTAAACAGTCAGGTGTCACAGACCACCAGACACAGTGGACCTAGAATCCTTCTACGCTCACGCGTAGGAACATTCCACTGAGGGAAGTCTGCAAATTAATTCCTAAAGAACAGTCACGAAGGCCCTGGTGTGAAACTGGGATGTATCCTCCGTGAGTCTCCAAACCCTACCTCCCACAAAGAATACACAACATATAACACATAACACGGAAAATATAAAGGTGGACATAAACAATTAAGGCACAGCTAATAATAATAAAATGTATAACGGATACAAGTTATACTTAGCTCGCGTGTGCCAGGAAAAAACAATGTGCCTCGTCTCCGTGGATGTACGTTTGAAGCTAAAATAATTCGATCTGCGAATACAGCATCAGCTCGCACGAAATGATAACGAAGGCAGTCAGTCCCTGTACAACCCGAAGTGAAGGTTGATAGATGACCTTGAGAATCTCGTAACGGTCAGTTGATTAAGATTCATTTTGACAACAAGTTCCAACTTGACGATGATGTCGCCTTGAAAGTACACATTCTATTTTCAAACGATTAATTTGATTGAGTAAGATCCTTTGAAATGATAAATTTCAGACCCCGCTGGCGCACCAATTACTGTTGTAGTTGTTTATGGTAATGGTGTTGGTCTTCATAACGCGAATGGTAGTATGAACAAAATGTCAATAAACTGTTCTGTGAAAACGAACTACAACAAGTAGTGTTTAAACTGTTCAATCGATGGTAATACATAAGTCGGTTTACTGTACATATAGTTTATTCAACATGGCACATACGAAGGAACGATACGATCATAGTTACAGATTATAGGTACAAAATGTCATACTTTGAAGTTGCTGATCATTCTTAGTGATTCTTCAAGAATTAAGTCTTATAAACATCCACAACAATCTATTCAGGTTCGAGTTCTGAATCGGCTAACCTCTCTTTACATCCATGCCACGACTTTGGCATTGAAGCATGTACGGCATTTAAAATATGAAGCATACGAATAAATAAACTGGTTTACACGTAGGTATTATTCCTCTACGGTAATCTAATATGACCACCGACTCCGTCTGTCCATTCTAGGAAATTACATGCTAAGATGACTTCCCGCTAGACTACAACTGGGAGCGGCCTGATACTTTAGTTTACGGCAATAAATATACAAATATAACCGGGGCAACACTTACATGATCCTTCCATCATTGGCTTCGTCAAGAATACCAATTGAATCAATATAACATACTGGCTTATACAAAACTGCCAGAAAATTCCAATAATATATATCTCGGACATAACAAAGTCCGCACTGCCCCGTTCAAAACATGACGTCACAATCCCCAAACTAGGTTACCCGTGCGTCCAAAGCAACTCACACTGCATTGTGCACGTCAGTGCGTGAATCAATCGAACGCACAAATAATAAAATATATAAAGACTGGTGCGTACATTTGGCAGGACCGAAGACTACCCCCTTAGGTAATAAATGTACGTAACAGCTCTGCATGCATCGTATTATATTCTCGCTGTTGAAATGTATACACACACACAGTCAGCTCTCATTTCCTGTCTATAGTGCGTTTCACAATGTTAGCCGCTATTTAATATTCAATATCTCTGCAACCACTTGATAGTAATTGTTGCAACTTTACATATGACCTAATGATCGCTATATCCCGAGGGGGACATTTTTTTCCTCGTTAACAAACTTATGGTTTTAAATTTTCTTTATTTAAAGTATACAAAATCGACCACCTCCTAGTCCAACCGTGTATTGAGAGGGCTTACCCCTTCATATTTGTGAGCTAATTCGAATAACATCTTGAACGCAAGTTTACGTGATTTTCTCCGTGTTTCAGCTCACTATCGCACTGTTTTGAACATTACATTGATCCTTCCGGTGCGTTCAGTTACCGTTCTACTGATTGTGTATTTCAGTGCTAGGCGTATCTTGCGGTATTCTAGGTCTGTAAATACAATGGGTATGAAAGTCAAGTTCCTTACACTGCATACAATGGCAGTGAAGATGTATAAATATTTATGCAGAGAAGCTAAGCGTGGTAAACTGCATCGGAGTCTCTCAAATCCTGAAAAGAGAACTATTCACGCTTTGGGTTTAATTAAACGCTCTTTTCATCAATTACTCAAAGCTAATGGAATTTTTCGTTCAATCAATACCAGGAAGCAAGGAAGAAAAGAAGTAGTAGATAGTTTTGACAGGGATGTGATTAGAAGAGAGATTTGTAGAATGTTCACTTCCAAAGAAACTGTGACACTAAGAAAACTGAAAATTCGGCTGAGAACACACAATGACATCGATGTGTCGAAATCAACATTATGGAGAACTGTTAGAAGCATTGGCTTTATGTTTAGGAAGTACGCTAGTGGAAGAAACGTCATCTGCGAGAAGCCGCACTTAGTATCTATGAGAAGTAAATATTTACGTGAAGTACGGGAAATGCGTAATCAAGCTTATGATATTGTGTATGTGGATGAAACTTGGATCAATGCACACCACAAAAGTGAAAAGGAATGGTAGTTATCAGATGGAACGATTAAAAGATGTGTACCCAGTGGAAAAGGACAACGTCTGATAATGGCACATGCAGGCAGCAGACATAATGGGCTAGTGAAAAATGCTGAACTTATTTTCACTTCCAATTATACGGACAACCGGACTATCATACCGAGATGAACGGTAACATATTTAGAGAGTGGATTGAAAATACTCTTCTTCCTTTCCTAGACAGACCATCCTGTCTGATAATGGACAACGCATCATACCGCAACGCTGTTGCAGAAGAAGACAAAATCCCGACATCTTCGAGTACAAAAGATGCCATAAAGATTTGGCTTAGAAAAGAAGACATTCCATTTAACGAGGGGTTTCTGAAACCTGAATTACTGTCCCTTGTTAAGAAATCACAAAAGACCAAGATATTCCATATAGACAAGTTGATTCAACAGCATGGTCATATGTGTTTGAGACTGCCACCTTATCATTCATATTTAAACCCAATTGAACTCGTTTGGGCAAAAGTTAAAGGACAGGTGGCAGCTGAAAATAAAACTTTCACACTATGCAATATGAAAGAACTAACACATGCCGCCCTCTCGCAGATAGACAAAGATTATTGTTGTACATGTGAAGACCATGTCTTAAAAGAGGAAAATGGCTATTGGAAAAAAAGATGGACTGTCGTTCGTTCAGACGAGAATAGTCATCAATATGTTAGACTCGTCTGACTCAGAATAAGTGTGTAAATACCTTATATGTTTAATATGTTTTCCCCTCCATCTATGTGTATATGTAAACCAATTCATTTCCTTTTTATCTCCACGATTTCACTACTATTTTTAACATACACAGTACTTTCACCTCTTCATGCATCCATTCACGTTTTAGTATAAGAAGTAACATTTACAACGAAAAGGCGTTATTATTCTCTCAAATATTTCGAAGAAATAAAAAAGGACTGTAAAAAGTTTGTATATTGTCCACTGTAAAGTTTCTTTTCTTCTTTCCACTATGTAAAGTGTCAGTCTGTATGCTCTGTAAGGAAGAGTGGTGTGTTGTTGAGATCAGGCATGCTCCAGTCTACCCAGCTGTAAATGGGTAAATCACCCTAGTCCTGAGTTAGGGAAGGCAAAGGCTCCAGGGGAAGCAGGCCCTAAACTTGGTCACTTCAACCGACGCAGGATGGTGTATGTATGAAGTAGAAGTGTAGAGTGTGATTACCGCGAATGGTGTACTGTTCGTGTGCTGACCAATATAACCACTCATACACATGTGTCTACAAGGCACCAATGCAGACTGCTGGAATCTTTGTTTACTCAATTTATTCAGACGTACACACTGGGACATACGAGTACATCATGGTATGTTGACATATCAATTTGTAGGTATACATAGCAGATCTGAAGTCATGACACATTCAGAAATAATGGGCAGTACATCAAAAGTTCAATGTCATGATATATTATGGCCGCATCCCCCTATCTGACTAAACGCGTCAGTGAAGGCAGATCGGTAAATAACTAAGGTTACTTGACGTCCATAGTTTGTAGCATATATTATGACACCACGAAAGAGGGGTTTCTAGCAAGATTGAGATCTCCCTGTCACTGTCCGATAATAGGATAAATAATCTGTTCTCTTGGCAGTGATCAAAACATATGATGACCGAAATCTAACATGGCCGCCTCCCTGAGTTGTCGTTCACTCATTCATAGGAAGGAGAATATAAGCCAGAGTTAATTTATAATGGGTATATAAATGATTTCATAAATGTTCCCATACAGCTCTACGATGATCAGGTTAATTCACGTAGCCATAACCGCTGTAGGAAAGTCTGTCATCTTTGTCGATACAAAACACGACCCTAGCGATACGAAGCACAATGTTCCATCTAGGTCGAATCGACATGAGATCATCAAAATAGGGTCTGGCAATACATGGAGTCCGAATTATACATTGTACCGTACCTTAGGAGAGTCTCTGACATAAACTATAGTAGAGATACCATCTCCTTTAGAAGAAAACCACTTCATGAATTATATTTCCTTAACAATCTACCAGCCCTTTGAAAAGTGCGTACCAGCCATTATCACGGTACATCGGAACTCATCACGACTTGTCAAGACAACTCATACTTCCGCTAGACCGGAATAATAAGAATCTAGTCCCGCCTACCCATCCAAAATATACAATATAGGACTGATTCTACTTGTACTAATAATATGTAATACATATGAATTCAGGCCATAAACATAATAAGCAAATTAATATATTTTCTGGCCCTAAAAAATAAGTACAAACGTAAGAGCAATCCATGCGCCGGATCAATATCAAGAACGATTACTCCTATAATCAAAAGTGTGAATCAAACATGGATTCTCTCGCTTTTCCCATAGACAGCATTTTCATACACAAATGAATGAATGTCTATATTTTTTCCATATCAAATAGCCATATCGATTTTTGTAATATGTGCGTCAAAATATGCACGCAACAGATTACCACACCCCTCGGGAAAAAAAAAATGGTACATTTTTTTTTTTGAAACACATCTAGGAGCAACATACAATAGGCTCACAACGCACCAATAACAATGCGCAGATGATAAGCATAAGTTTTATGACCTTAGAGAAGGTACTTCTCTAAGTATTAATATTTCCAGAGAGGTGTCACCAACGCATACTACAATATTAGCAATGACACAATTTCCACATTAGTTTATACATAAATTTCATCTAAGATATCTTAACATCATGATCATCAAAGACGAAAAACATTGAAAGATCAGCGGTGAATAAACATCAATGAACCGCTAAGTAGTGTTACAATCAATATATGATATATTACATATGTGTACACATTTCAACATAGAAACAACTGTATCAAAGTTGTATAACAGTTATGAATCATGTGGGCATCTAGACAAAATATCTGCCATCACATTTTCTGACCCACGGATAGCTCGCACCGAAAAATGAAATGGCTGTAGAGCAATCGCGTATCGCGTTGATCTCGCGCTCTTCAGATTTTTACTCTGAATAGCCGTAAGAGCTTTCTGGTCAGTTTCCACAATGAAATGCGCGCCCAGAAGAAATCTTTGCAGTTTAAGGATTGACCAAACCATAGCCAATAATTCACGGTCTAGGACCGAGTAATTCTTCTCTGCGGCATTTAATTTCCGAGAAATATACATCACAGGATGCAGAGTTCCAGAGTACTCTTGCATTAGTGCAGCTCCAATCCCGGTGGATGAAGCGTCACTACGAAGAATAAATGTCTTATCCTTAGAAGGCAATACTAGGATAGGTGAAGTAGAAAACATAGTTTTAACCTTATCCAAAGAGGATTGACATTCTTGAGTCCAATGGACTACATTAGGAGACCCTTTCTTTAGCAAGGAAGAAAGAGGTGACATAATGGAGGACAGATTCGGGATGAATCGTCCATAAAAATTGTATTAGACCTAAGAGACTTCGTACTTGCTTTTTAGTCTTAGGAATAGAAATGTTAAGTATCTTACTTGTATTATGGTCTTCTGTTTTTAGGAACCCATGACCAACACGGTGTCCTAAGAAAGATATTTCGCTAAAACCAATACATGCTTTCGATGGTTTCGCTGTCAGGTTATGCTCGCGTAAGATAGACAATAGTTCATTTATACCATTATAGTGATCGTTCCAAGTATCACTGAAAAGACAGATGTCATCAAGATACGCAATGACATCTGAGCGATGAGATAGGATTCGACGCATCATGCGTACAAATGTTGCAGGGGCGTTCATAAGACCGAAAGGCATGAAATTCCATTGGAATAGACCCCTAGGCGTCGAAAAAGCAGTAAACGGTTTGGCGTGTTCGGATAGTGGAACTTGCCAATATCCCTTAGACAAATCGAGTTTAGTAAAGAAGTGAGAATTCGATAGTCTCGTAAGTAGCTCTTCTAGTAAAGGCATAGGTTCAGCATCGAATTTAGTTACTTGATTCAATTTGCGATAATCCACGCAAAGACGTATGTTATTGTCTTTTTTTTTCGTACTATAACCATCGGCGAAGAATATGCTGATGTGGATGGTTCAATAATTTTTAACTCTATCATCTCATCTAACTCTTTCTCTACCTGTGCTTGAAAATGTATCGGGATAGGATACGGTCTGACTCTTATAGGACTATGGTCAGTAAGAATAATGTCATGTTGAATGACATCAGTTTGACCAGGAATGTCAGTAAGGACATCCTGAAATTGTTCTAACATAGTAGAAACTTGTTTCTGCTCTCCTGGAGATAATTCTGGAGAAATTGCAACATCTTTCCATGATTCATTAGAGTGAAGAGGAATCATTGGAAAAGGTAAATTTACATCCGAGAAACTCGTTTCCTCATCCTGTATTACTGACAGAGATGAGTACTGTCCATGTTGGACTGGAAAATCGTCCGTTGCCTGGAAAACAGGTTGTAAATAATCAGGACGTTCATGGAATTCCGTGAGCATGTTGATGTGGAAGGTTTTACGCTTCCCGTCAATATCGACGATATAGTCAACATCGGAAACTTTTGATATTATATCGTACGGACCTTTCCAAGAAATGAGAAGTCTATTTTCCCTACAAGGTAGCAAGACAAATGCTTTGTCACCTGGACAAAGTTGACGCAAACATCTCTTTTTATTGGCAAATTCCCTTGCCTTCTGTTTCGCAAATTCAGAAGAAGCAGTTGCCAATTTGCATGCTTCAATAATCTTGTGTCTAAGTGCGATGACATATTCATAAGAGGATTTTGTGTCATCGACAATATTATCAGCAGTTATAAGATCATGAAGTAAGGACATAGGACCTCGCGGTTTCGCGCCAAAGACAAGTTCAAAGGGAGAAAATCCTGTATGTTCGTTGGCGACCTCTCTATATGCAAAGAGAGCCGCGGGTAAAACCCTATCCCAATCCTGAGGATGATCTTCTGTTATCTTACCTAGTAGGTTTTTCAGAGTTCTATTCAAACGTTCCACCATCCCATTGGACATAGGATGATAAATACTACTCAGCGATCTCTCTATCTTCAGAGTCGACATTACTTGAGACATGGTATCCGATATGAGTTGGGTACCATGGTCGGATAATATTTCTGCTGGAAACCCCAGACGAGAAAATATTAACCAAAGAGCATCTGCGACATCAGCAGTAGTTATGCTCTTTAGAGGAACAGCCTCCGGCCAACGTGTGCACATATCAACACACGTCAAAATAAATTGGTGTCCTCTAGCAGACTTTATCTTAAATGGACCAATGATGTCTATCGCCATTTTTTGAAATGGCCGAATGGGAATGTCTGCAGCCTGAATAGGTGCATCATGGCGTGGACCTCTGGATTTAATCTCTTGACATACTTTACAAGATCGACAATAGATTCGTATGTCCTTATTCACAGCAGGCCAAAAGAAAGATTGAAGAACTCTAGCTTTAGTACGGGAAAAAACCCATATGTCCAGCACACTGCGAATCATGAGCGTGCTGTAAGATTTTAACTCTCATATTTTTAGGCACAAGGATTTGAGAATGAATGGACTTAGCGGAGTCTTGTACCATACGTACAAGTACGCCATTCTTCATCGTAATCCAAGATTTACGATTAGTATCCTTATTCGGATCACCTTTTGTTGCCAGAGTAAAGAATTTCTTTAGAGTAGGATCATCTTCCTGCTGTTTGATAAAGGAATCGTGGGAAATCTCCAAGGGATCATCTTGGATCTGCGCATCATTATCTTCAGAATGTGAAGATTGTGGCATATTAAGAGCTTGAGCCCTAGTGATTACTGCATTAGCCGATTGCATATTAACATTTTCCCAATTAGAAATTTGCTGTGGAGTGCATTCTTTCACTCCATGAATGCGACCGATGATAAGATCAGCGATCGGATTCGGCAAGAGACATGCTTGCACCTCTCCTGTAAAGAAAGGCGTAGCAATATTGATAATGGCAGTGGAGTACTTCTCCAATGTGCCACCAAATGTTACACATTTGACTATATTGCCTGTAGCTCGAGAAGGATTTACGAGTGATTGCCTCACTCCAATGGTAGTGCACCCCGAATCGAAAAGAATTGATACCGGAGTAGTAGTACCATCTATTAGGCCCCTATTAAAGACAAGAGCACCCCTTCCATTATGCGCAATTGACGCATGGAGAGCGGGAAGCGGGTGACCGCAGCTTAAAGTAGACACTGTGGTTGGATCGAATAATGTTTTGCATTGCGAACACTCAGATGCTCTAGCAAAATCGAAAGCGGAATTTGCTACACTGTTGGAGTCTTTTTTTTCATTATTCTGATTATCGGTGTCGTGGAACTCCTGTTGTGCAGAGTTAGCCTGGTAATAAGATTTACCATGTCTTTTGTGTTGTGATCTACCTCGGTTATAATTGTCTCTATAATTATTATTGCCTCTGTTATAACCCCTATTTGGGTTTGAATCATAATATTCATGATCATAATCATCACGCTCGTTATATTGAGTATCCCTGTAATATTGTTTCTGTTGTCTCCATGAAGCACTTGGGTAGTTCCTATAGCTACTCCCTTTTCGAGAATTTCTAACATTATGGGTACCTCTCGCGTGTCGAGGACTATCAGCCCGATTCCAGTTCTTCGAAGAAGAACCCTGATTTGAGTGGTTATCTTGGTTTTGATACTTATTCCAATTAACCTTTTTATCAAATTTATTTTTAGCTCCTTGGAATTTGTGTGAGTAATTCTGATTATATTCTGTTGCCGAAGCAACTGGCATACTCTCTTTAATGTTAGAGTTACTAAGAATCATGTCAGGGTGTGCCGTGGCATACTGGTCACAATATTCTTCCATTTGCTTTATTGTACCAGGTTTACGCTCATGTAAGAACTCTAGGAATGATTTATTTACAGAAGACATGACCTTGTCTCTTAGCAATAAATCCGTAAGACCATCAAATGTTTTCTCTGTTTTGGATAATTCAATCCATCGTGAAAGTGTAATTCGTGCTTTTGAGATGAAATCTGAGAATTCTACACCTACCTCAGGTCTCATTGTTTTAAACAAAAGACGGTAACCTTCCTCAGACAGCTGATATCTCTTTATCAAAGCTGCCCTAACAGCATCATAATTATCTTTGTCGGCCTCTTCAACAAAATATAACTTACTTAGGGACTCCCCTTTTAGATTTTCAGACAACTGATTCACATACTGTGATTTGTCAACATTATGAGATCGACAAGCCCGTTCAAATCTAGAAAGCCAAAATGTTATGTCATCACTGGTAGGGTTAAACGCTGGTACCTTGACCTTGTACACAAAGGGTTTACCATTACCACCAGATGCCTGATTAACATTACTCATACATGTCAATTTTAATTTCTCTAATTCAAACTCATGTTCTCTTATTGCTTTTCTCTCTTCAGCTTCTCTATCTAATCTTCTCTGTTCTGCAGCAGCTTCTAATTTTTTCTGTTCTGCAGCAGCAGCAACTTCTAATTTTTTCTGTTCTGCAGCAGCTTCTAATTTTTTCTGTTCTGCAGCAACTTCTAATTTTTTCTGCTCTGCAACTTCTAATTTTTTCTGTTCTGCAGCAACTTCTAATTTTTTCTGCTCTGCATCAGCTTCCAATTTTCTCTGTTCTGCCTCAAATCTCCTTTCCTCCACTTGCATCTGCAATTTCTTTAGTTCAGCAGCAGTATCAGCTTCTTTTTCTAATCTTTTTTTCTTCAGCCAGAGCTTTTTTTTCTTCAGCAGCAGCTTCTCTTTCTAATCTTTTTTCTTCAGCCAGAGCTTTTTTTTCTTCTATTTGAAGTTTTCTCTCCTCAGCCGCAGCTTTTTTTTCCTCAGCAGCAGCTTTTCTTTCTTCAACAGCAGCAGCAATTTTTTTTCTCTTCTGCAGCTAATGCTTTGTCATATTGAGCAACAGCCCATTGTTCTAAGTCTTTTCCAGTCTTATCAAGAGATTTTCCTTGTGCAATGAAATAATCTAATGTAGACATATTGTCTTCTTAAATCAGAAACCTGAAAAAGTAAATAAATTACCCTCTTTCACGTTAATGAGAGACAAGTCTATACCATAGACTTAGTCTTAGTCCAAACTTGTATGGTTTATAATAACCAATGATAACTTGAGTACCTATGGACACAATAACTGTATCTCAAATACTGTGGGAGACAAGCCTTACAAAGGTCTTGTATACCTCAATGTAATCAAAGATCACTTGAGTACCTGTGGAAAAAATATTTCCCTTTACCAATCACTTTGGGAGACAAGCCTTACAAAGGTCTTGTACATTTTGTTTTATAACAATAACAATCATAAAGTACTGATCTGTACTATACTATCAGTGTATACCACTATACGTCATATGTCAACTAAAGACATTACAAAGGACAAACAAGAAAAGACAATATGAACACATTTGCAGAGATCAAATTAAATTAAATAGAAGGAATGAAAAAAAATGATCACAGAAACCGTGATGATAACTGCCATAATATAACAAGACAAATAACGCCACAGTGTATAAACATAAGGGTGTAAAAAACTGAAATGAAAGGAAAGATGAGACCTACAATTATACAAACAAATCAAACAAAACTAAGGAACACAAAATTATTACCAAAAACAACGAAGAAAAGAACACCTCATCACAACTAACAGAAATATTTGCAAACTATGTTGCATGCAAATTTCAATTAAGAAATTGCTCCCTATCGAACGCCAGAACAAGACCAATATCACTCGGTATTTCCTGTTCTAGTCACCTCCCATCCAGGCCCGCAACATATAAACACCTACACATATAAACAAATAACATGTAAGCATAAATAGCATATAGCATACAATATAATTTATGTCATGAATGGAATGTGTTGCAGGTATAGTGTTGTAAAGCAGGCACAGTTTATTTTAATACTAATAACTTGCCACTTTATTGAGTAATAGATTTAATTCTAAACTATTACACTGTCAATTTTTTCTCTTTTGAGCATATGAAGATCCAACGATGAACTATGCACTTTATGTTCAACAACACTGTGATTCTTCTGTACGTTGAGAAATGTCAACAATACTGCTCCAGATATTTTCTACACTTGATACCACTGTCCTGTGTAATACTGTCTGTACAGCGAAAAACTGTCAACAAGCGCTGACCTAGATACAGCATCCTATCGGTAATACAGGTCAAGCTGACATCGACTGTATAGCTGTCCTACTGGTGTTGATGTGTTCAAACAAATGTTCTTTCAGCTGTAAACTGTGATTCTCAACACAAAACTGCGTAAGCTGGACCCAGGAATCTGGCTCGCCACTGTAAAAGTTTGTATATTGTCCACTGTAAAGTTTCTTTTCTTCTTTCCACTATGTAAAGTGTCAGTCTGTATGCTCTGTAAGGAAGAGTGGTGTGTTGTTGAGATCAGGCATGCTCCAGTCTACCCAGCTGTAAATGGGTAAATCACCCTAGTCCTGAGTTAGGGAAGGCAAAGGCTCCAGGGGAAGCAGGCCCTAAACTTGGTCACTTCAACCGACGCAGGATGGTGTATGTATGAAGTAGAAGTGTAGAGTGTGATTACCGCGAATGGTGTACTGTTCGTGTGCTGACCAATATAACCACTCATACACATGTGTCTACAAGGCACCAATGCAGACTGCTGGAATCTTTGTTTACTCAATTTATTCAGACGTACACACTGGGACATACGAGTACATCATGGTATGTTGACATATCAATTTGTAGGTATACATAGCAGATCTGAAGTCATGACACATTCAGAAATAATGGGCAGTACATCAAAAGTTCAATGTCATGATATATTATGGCCGCATCCCCCTATCTGACTAAACGCGTCAGTGAAGGCAGATCGGTAAATAACTAAGGTTACTTGACGTCCATAGTTTGTAGCATATATTATGAAACCACGAAAGAGGGGGTTTCTAGCAAGATTGAGATCTCCCTGTCACTGTCCGATAATAGGATAAATAATCTGTTCTCTTGGCAGTGATCAAAACATATGATGACCGAAATCTAACATGGCCGCCTCCCTGAGTTGTCGTTCACTCATTCATAGGAAGGAGAATATAAGCCAGAGTTAATTTATAATGGGTATATAAATGATTTCATAAATGTTCCCATACAGCTCTACGATGATCAGGTTAAATTCACGTAGCCATAACCGCTGTAGGAAAGTCTGTCATCTTTGTCGATACAAAACACGACCCTAGCGATACGAAGCACAATGTTCCATCTAGGTCGAATCGACATGAGATCATCAAAATAGGGTCTGGCAATACATGGAGTCCGAATTATACATTGTACCGTACCTTAGGAGAGTCTCTAACATAAACTATAGTAGAGATACCATCTCCTTTAGAAGAAAACCACTTCATGAATTATATTTCCTTAACAATCTACCAGCCCTTTGAAAAGTGCGTACCAGCCATTATCACGGTACATCGGAACTCATCACGACTTGTCAAGACAACTCATACTTCCGCTAGACCGGAATAATAAGAATCTAGTCCCGCCTACCCATCCAAAATATACAATATAGGACTGATTCTACTTGTACTAATAATATGTAATACATATGAATTCAGGCCATAAACATAATAAGCAAATTAATATATTTTCTGGCCCTAAAAAATAAGTACAAACGTAAGAGCAATCCATGCGCCGGATCAATATCAAGAACGATTACTCCTATAATCAAAAGTGTGAATCAAACATGGATTCTCTCGCTTTTCCCATAGACAGCATTTTCATACACAAATGAATGAATGTCTATATTTTTTCCATATCAAATAGCCATATCGATTTTTGTAATATGTGCGTCAAAATATGCACGCAACAAGGACCTCACGTAGTAATCAGTTAACAAACCCCTCTAACATTGGAATTGTATAGACGCCTATGCCGAAAATATGCAACTTCCGTCATTTACGGTAAATTATTTTCTTCCAGGACAAAATAATTACTTCGTTAAAAAAGATCAAAGGAATTAGCCGTTGCAAGAAAAGAACACTACCTGCAACATTGAATTTTTTAAAAACTTTGGGACATTGAAAATATAAGACCACATGCAAAAAATCATGTTTATCAGTGCAAGGAATATGGAAATATTTGAAGTCAATCGTCGACCGATCTTTTTGAAACGCACTATAGTAGTGTATTTCCGGTTCCTGTCCAATATGTCTGACATTGTTTTTTGACGTTGGTGATTCTCTACATGTTTTTTTAGAATCCAGTCAGTCAGTGAGACCACACTGCTGCCTTGCAGGTAGACTGGGGACAGTCAAAGGCTAAGGTAGGCAACCCGAAATAAATGCCCGTTGAAATCGGATGTACTGGGCCACAGGCCTAACGAAACAGTACAACGTACGCCGCTCCATGATGACATCATTACACCGAAAGCAAATTGTCAATAACTCCGTAGCGTTCCGCTGGGCTACACAGGGGCAAAAGGCTAGAATTGCTGACAAAGCTCACAAAACACTCAGCATTCTGCAGTGGAATGCGGAAGGAGTTCGCAACAACAACAAAAAAGTATTTCTGACGTAACCCAAACAAGTTGTTTTATTTTGAATAAAAATGATAGAGAAGGGGGGAAAGATGGCCGACTTATGGAAAAGTATATAACTGACGACTAACAGTGACGAAATTGAAAATCAAAACGACAAATAATATGGCCATAAAAATCATATATATATATAGATTGCTTAGTCTCCTGGGCAATAATATGTTTTAAAATACATAGTAGTCCAATTATTAACCAAGGTATTGAAATAATATATATATCTACGAACGGTAAGACTGTTGTTTTTGCTCATTCTATTTATAACATTATTTGGGGACGCAAGTTTAAAAAAGAGGCATTAGAGTTATTCTTCTTCTTCTTCTTCCTCGTTCGCCTTCAGACTTCCACATTTATGACTCTAATAAAGGCAGCAGTCAACTCAAGGTTCCCGACATCTCCAAACAGTTTTTCGTTGACAGAAGTGGGTTGTTGCCATATGCTACCCCGTTCATTATTGTAGGTTGGGCAGTACTGCAGCAGGTGTTCGACTGTCATCGGGCTGGTACCGCAGGTGCAGAGATCTGTTGCACCAATTTTGTATTTGTGGTACAGATGGTATCTCAATCTGTTGTGCCCAGTGCGTAGTCGAAAAATGATGACCTGTTCTTTTCTGGATAGTTGATGATATGCGTCATTTTTCAAATGTCCCGGGTGCTCTCTTTCCCATTTGGTTATTCAAATCCGATTGGTTAGTATAGGAGTATAGGAAGGAGGGTATTGGTTGGTCCAAAAGCTAAATATATTTGGCAGACTCACTCCTAGTATGTTTGGAGTTTTTTTTTTTTTCAAATTTGAATTGAATAGCGAGACCCTCGCTGTGATTGGGCCAGTCTAGTGATATTGGCAAAAAGCTTCCAAGGCTTGTCGCCATTTGATACATAAGAGTTAGTATGCAAGCTGCGTTGAGAACAGCAGTGCTAAGAGTGAAATAAATAAAAAAAACCTTGGCAGTCTGGACAAGGGCAAAGCTGAACATATATATAAATGCTAATGCCAGTCAACGTATGTTTGTGATATTTCCATTGAATTGTGGTAAGAACGAAATTTATTAACCTTGTTATTACAAAAATTTGGTGTATAAGATACTGCTTTATTGGGAATGTTTTGCGACTAAGTATATAGGTCCCCTAGCAGACTTATGCAGGGCCTATGAGGTTGCTCACACGCAGTAAAACTTACATGAGTTGTATAACTAAAAATGATTTCCACAGTTACCAGTGGGAAGGCTAACCCACATTATCCTATGGGAGAGGATCATTGTTGAAGTGTCAGAGGCGTTGTAGCCATTAGGGAGAAGAATAGAAGCACTGGTATGAGTTGTTATCTCAGATGAAAATGGTTGAAATGGGTTGGTCAGAGGGATCTGACCCTTTTCTTTTATTGAATTATACCATGTATTACTTGTGGAATGATATTGTAGATGTGTTATAAAGAATCATAACCTTGTTTCAGGGTTTTTGTTCTGGTACTAAGTTAGTGCCAGAACCCTGGTGTATTTTATCTTCGTGAAAGAAATTGAAATATTTGCTGGTACACGCTGTCTACCACACTACACCAGGGACTGTGTCAGATTGGTCATTCGGTTGAAATTTTTGCTGGTACACGCTGTCTACCACGAATCAACCCATGAAATATAGAAGATTGTCAGCATCATAACTACTACCAACAGAAAGATAAGTGCCCTTGTGTCGGCACTGAAAGTTCATCCACCTGTATTATAACTTAAGAAATAAAATAATTTACTGTTGAATAAACATTCCACAAGAGATAGAGAAAAGAGAGAGGGGATGATGAAAATACCCCAACCCACCATTAATTACTAGTGTTAACTTAGTCTATAGTAATACCTAAATATAATTAGATTGTAATATTGTTTTATATGGACAGAAGATCCATTGTAGTATTTAATTTATGTAAATAAACCCATAATTTTCATTTTGTTGTTGGTCCTGACTCAGAAAATTTTGAATCAGGGCAAATAAAATTGTAAAAAATAGATTAATACCAAAATTTCAAATACGGTGTTAGTTCATTTGATCATAGACATTGATATTTGTTGATGTGTGTGTGTGTTTTAGTATTAAATTACCATCACATCACATATTCATAACCCTAGACACTAGACGTAGTTATCATACATACTAGTCAAGAATAAGTCTGAATGAGATCATAAGGTGGTAGCAGAAAGGTTCTCTGAGAACTCACCCGAATAATTGTTATACTCAGGGGCCTTCACAGCTGACCTCATTCAGTACAATATAAATACATAACAACAACATTTCACAACATCTAAATCCACCACAGTATGTGAAGGCATCTGTCTGTTCCAGTTGCTGATTCCTTACTGATATGGGCTCAGGGTTGCTCACATTGAGCGTCATGACCTCTGTCTTCTTTAGGTTGATGTTCAAGCCCACCTGCTGGCTATACTTATTAAGTCTATCCGTTTTTTCCTGGATGTGTTGATGTGAATGTGCTAGCAGTGCAATGTCATCTGCATATTCCAGATCTTCCAATGTAGAAAATGTAGTCCATATTATTCCTCTTGGATTGCCCTCTGTTGTCTGGCGCATCACCCAGTCTATGACTTTTTTTTTTGCGTACGCCCGCTAATACTCGAGGCGAAATCTCAGGTTATTATTTTATGTCTAACCTGACATTGATTTTACGTGAGTATCCCTTTATTTCTTGTACAGAGACAGGTGTCCCTCGCCATTCAGGCAGATACTCGCCGATTTCGGAGGTACCCATTGCAGCTGGGTCGGCTCAGGAGCCGCCAGTCCCTGGTCGACGACACTCCTTCAAATGTCCTCGCCAGGTCTCGAGTTAATCCAGTCCAATCCCGGTCGACGAAAAATCCTCAAATGCCGTCGCCCGGGTTTGATCCTGTATCACCCGGTCGCCAGAGCGGTGTTGTAACCACTACGCTAGCGCGGCTCCCACTATGACTGTTAAAAATAGAGTGGTTGATAAGGGGCATCCCTGTCGTACTCCTGTCTTCACTTCAAAGGTTAGGTTGCTCTGCCCAAGACTACACGTAAAGTTGGCATAAAGGCTTTTTATGATTGACACTATGCAGCTTGGAATTCCATAAGCCCTCAGTATTTTCCATAAACTGTCCCTATGTATACTGTCAAAAGCCTTTTCAAAATCAAGGAAATTAATGTACAGCTGTCTTTGCCATTCTGAGCACTGCTCTATAATGTTCCTGAGAGTGAATATATGATCTACACATCTTCTGTTCTTTCTAAATCCTGCTTGTTCTTTCCTCAGTTTGTGGTCTACTGCTTTTCTTCTTCTTCTTCCTCGTTCGTCCTGAAAAAGACGTTGGTTGCGTTGTGTCTGTTTACAGCGGAGCTGCGATATCTGCGCCTTTCGGCCGGCACATCCGACTTCAGCACGGCATTTTTGGGGACCGGGTTTGCCTTCCCTCTTCGATCCCTACTCTCTCAGCCAGACTGCAGTGATGCAGTCTGTTTCCAGGACCACCACGTGGAGGTGGAGTAGGATCTTGGCCAGCTCTGGTTCGCTGACCCTGACGCAAGCAGTCAAGCTATGAGTCGCTGACTGCATTCTCTTTTGCTGCGTCTTTGGGTCTACTGCTTTTGAGATTCTCTGTATAATTATTCTGCCTAGTATTTTGCTGGGAACTGAGAGAAGAGTTATTCCTCTCCAATTATTGCAGTCTGCAAGATCTCCCTTCTTGGGCAATTTGACAATTATTCCTTTTCTCCACTCTGTTGGTGTTGTCCCTGTTTTCCAGACTTGTGCAAATAGTGGTTCTAATAGTTCTGCTGCTAGCTCTGGGTCTGTCTTAAATAACTCTGCATTTAAGTTATCATGACCAGGAGCTTTTCCATTCTTTAACCCTTTGATTGCTGTGATGATTTCTTCTTTTCGTGGGATGTCTGTATTAACATCTAGATCATTTTCAGCCTCAGGAACATTCAATTGTGTCTCTGGTGGTTCCTTATTCAGAGTTTCTCTAAAATGGTCTGCTCATCTTGTTTCCTGTCTCTCTACTGTCGTGATGAGATTTCCGTGCTTATCTCTTACTAATGTAATATTGTTTGCACCTCGTTTTCCACTGATGATTTTAGTTATTTTGTATACTGTGCTTTGTTTATTTCTCAGTGCTGCCTCTTCTGCCTGTCTTGCAAGGTCATCCAGAAATGTCCTTTTGTTAGCACGAGTTTGAGGTTTCACTTCCTTGTCCAGCTGACTGTACTGTTCACTATATATTGCCTTTAACCTGGGAGACTTAGCTTGTTTTCTTTCTTTTCATTTCCTGTCTCTTCGCTATGGTGTTTAGCATATCTGGTGTTATCCAATCTTGGCTCTTTCTTTCCTGGAATCCCAAGCATGACTTGCTGCTTTCCTTGTATATTGTTGAGATGGTGTTGAATCTCTGGTCAACATCATCGGTCTCTGTTCTTTCCTGCCTTTTGTTAATCTCATATCTTCTATTTACGTCGACCACGAAAGCTTTTCTGGTGAGGGGATCCTTCAGTTTCGTGATGTTGTATCTTTTCTGTTTGACTGCAACTGGTCCAGCAGCTCTGAGTTTCACTTTCAGTCTTGCTACTACTAGGTGATGATCACTTCCCACATCTGCGCCTCTTCTTACTTTCACGTCTTGTAGTGCATGTCTCCATCTGCCATTGATCATTATGTGATCTATCTGGTTTCTGTCTCGTCTGTTTGGTGATTCCCATGTTAACTTGTGCACTTCCTTGTGTGGAAAAAGTGTTCCTCCAATGATCAGGTTGTTAATACTGCAGAAGCTTATTAATTTGTCCCCATTCTCATTTGCTGTTCCACTGCCGCATTTCCCCACTACTCTTTCGTTATAATTATTGTGTGCTCCCACTTTCGCGTTTAGGTCTCCCATTACTATAATGAGATCGTACCTGGGTGTAGTTTCTATTTCTTTTTGTACCTGTTGATAGAACTCGTCCTTGATCTCTTCATTGCTGTCGTTTGTTGGTGCATAGCATTGTATAATTGTGGTGTTGGTGAACCTCCCTCTCCGTCTTGCTCTTATCAGTCTGTTGTTGATAGGTTTCCATTCCAGTAAAGACCTTTCCATTCCTTTCTTCGGGATAATGGCTACACCTTCGTTGAGCTGACCATCCTCTCTGCCAGAATAAAGTACTGTTTCCCCTGCAGCTGTTTTTATTTTCCCCTTACCTGTCCATCTGCTCTCGCTTATTCCCAGGATATGTATTTTGTAGTTCCTCATCTCTGCTGTGATTTGTCTCAGCTTTCCTGCCTCAATCATGGTTCTGACGTTCCAAAAGCCAATTCTGGTTTCGTGTTTTGCGGTCGGGGCATCCGTTTTCATGCCAGTGGCTTCCTTTCGGCTTTCACCACTGTCAGTCATACGAGCCTGAGACTCCGGATGTCCGTCCCGCAGCAACGTTTTTCCATTTATTGTTGTTTCCGTAACATGTGCGATTTTTTACATAGACAGGGGTGTCGGCCCTGTGCTAAAACCCCCAACCTGGAGGACCAGAGTACCAGCTTTTGTCTGACCCCTACCCACGCAGACCAGTCTAGCTTGGTTGAACAGTACCAGGAGTAAATCTCCCACTGGCATAGCTCTGGGTATTGTCAGGGTACACAAGCTGCCATACCGCTACAAGGTATAGGTACCATTGATGGCAGTGGTTTTGATGTATTTGAAGGTTATCTTCTGCTTTCATCTTTACTTTCGTTTGTTAAAGAACTCAGAGAAAATTAACCGATAGGATTGCACACTATGAATCAGAAGCAAAAGATTTGTGTGAAGATATCACTTTAAGTTATTCTGATGCTTCCAAACACATTGTTACAAGGAAATTTTCAGATGGAACAAGTGGTATTGCTTCTTTGAGAGGAGCTGATAAATTTAGGATAGAAGTTCTATATCAACTCTATGACTGCTTGATAATCCAGTTACGCAAGAGGATTGACCCATATGAGCAGATTGCGAAAAGGTTCAAGTTCCTCTCAGAATTGGTGAACAATTCTGAAATTGATGAGGACAGTATTAAACTTATAATATCGTATTACAAAGATGATATTGACCACAAATTAGTAAAGGAGTGTTATCAGTTCAAAGAATATTTGCACCTTAGGAAATCCCAGAACACAGAAGAAAACACGCCATCTAAAATGCAATGTGCAGAAGTTCTTCAGTTTATTTGTGAGCAACACTTAATTGAAGTGTTCCCCAATATTACTACTGCGCTTAATTAAGCTGCATTTGCTAATGCCCATCACGAGCTGTGAAGCAGAAAGGAATTTTTCAAAGCTATCCTTTATTAAAAAAAACAAATTTCGGTCTACCATGACTGACGAGCGCTTAAATTCTTTATGCATATTGTCTCTAGAAAATGACATTGCAAGGAAGCTCTCATATGGACAAAACTGTACGTGAATATGTTGCCTGAAAAATACAGAAATAAGAGTATTTTGTAAAATATGCTTCATGTAGTATGTTCTGGTAAGTTTAATATTTTATATTTTCCTCATTGCTAATTTTCTTATCTTATAATTTTCTTGGTATGTCTTCAACGAACTAATTCTGAACGATGGAGGCAATCATTAAAATAGCTAAGATTTTAAAAATCACATATACTAAGGTAGATAGTGGTTTAGTGATCAGAACATCTGCCTTCAAAGCAAATGTTCTGCATTCAACTCCCAGCAGAGTTGTTTCTTTTTTCAAAATTCATTCATTTGTCTTCAGTTTTTATATGTGTGTTGTTGTGGATCTACTTAAAGCTTGAACTTCAGGTCCACCAAGTCCATTTATCTCTATAATACATTTTCTTTCCCATCCTCACAAATTTTTGTTTTTTAATAAAAGTGGCCCCTCCAAGAGTTCAAGCTTCGGGGCCCCCAAAATGTAGATCCGCCACTGGGTACAATGGTATTCTGTCGAGTTTTAACCTGGAAGC